>NW_017547234.1:2684426-2702844 GCF_001854935.1 Bemisia tabaci
AAAAAAAAAAAAAAAAAAAAAAAAAAAAAAAAAAAAAAAAAAAAAAACTTCACTGAAAATCAAAAGAAGAGAGTGAATCGGCAACGTTGTGAGTGCTATTAATTTTCTTAAATAGAAATAATTGTCGTCGCTAATGCTCATTTTTGAAACTAACTCTCAATCACTTTTTCGAGCCAGATTCACCGAATCTGAAATATTACTTAATTCAATTCTCAAGATTGAAGCTGCAAACTACGTCACAAAATGAAGGCTTCTAAAACAAGGTATCAGTGCATTTTCTCCGTCGTATGTTGTTGATTTTTTAATTTATCAACAACCAAACTTCTGAAACTCGTTGCCTTCCTTTATTTAAAAATCTTTGTATATACACACATCTTTCAAATTCTTTGTTAAGACGTTAATAGCCTAAGATGCTGAATGTCTATAACAAAATAACTAACTAATTTATTTCTGAGTAAAATCTTGCCCAACACACAATTACACTTCGCCTTTTGTTTTCTTCTTATTCCTCAATAAATAGAATCAACTTTTTGATCCAAGTAGCCTATAGAGTAACAACCGCAATCGGAAGAAATAAAAGTGCAAAATCACGTTGGTATATCAAATATCGGAGTCTTCCCCATATGTTTAATGTTCATGTCCAGCTAAATTCTCGTTGCTGCGGTAGGGCTGATACATGAACAAGGTTGCCACTCCAAGAAAGAATGGAGGCGCCAGGGAGGTCTGCTCACTCTGATGTATGCAACCCTATCCTTGCATGGCTATATTAAATGGAGGTAAACTTTTCTTTGCGTACAGCAGTGCTTTTTGGTCACGGCGTGGACGCCGGAAAGTTTTTTTATTAATCCTTTCGATGCTCAAGTCCGGTCAAAATGACCAGGTGCTTGATTAAAACGCATGTCTGGTGGGTTGTATGGGGCCGGTACATACGACCTTTAGATATAGATCCACATATGTATTGTAAAAAAAGAATCAGACATAAAATTAAAAAAGAAATCGAGTGCCGACACAGCCGAAGATAGGAGAGACTTAATCGGGTCTCTCTTATCAACTTTTCTGTTGCTCCTATGAGCAACACACGACACCTCAGGGGCAACGTAGAGCGGAGCATTGTTAGATCACGCCTCGCGCCAAAGCGCCTTCAATTTTGCAGACGCAACACGGACATCCATCAAGCACGAATAGTTGTATCTCTGCGCCGTCATCGATGCGCGTCCTTTCCCTTGCTCTATTTCCATGTTGAGTTGGTTCCGTTTGTTTTATTAGCTAGCGATGTTTCAAGGGCTACGTGAGCAACTCAGTCGAAGATAGGAGAGACGTAATCCGGCCTCATTTTTTAACCTTTTCTCCCGAATTTTAGCGACACCTCACTAGCAGCTAGAGCGGAGCATAGCGAGTTCACGCTTCACGCCAGCGTGCCTTCAATTTTGCTTATGTGACATACTCATCCATTCAGGAAGAATAGTTGTATTTTTGTCATCGCGACTTGGGACTACGTATAAAATAAGTATACGGCATTTGAAAATTAATTTACGAACTAACTGAATCGGATCCTTCGTAAATTTTACGCGGGATAAGGTAGAACTCAATATTCGCCGATCAATATTTAATCAATACTGATTTCCATTTGACAAGTTTTGATTGGTTATGATTTAGTACGATCTTGATAAAAATGACATTTTTCAAGATATTTAGGAGATTTGCTTCTTCTTCCAAGTAAATTTTAACTCATGTCAACAACTTTAATGTTTCTCTATCCCTTTTGAATTTTGCTAAAATACGCCAATTCTGACCCTCTTTTCAGAGAAAAAAAAAACAAATTGGCTCAAGCACATTTGGAGTTACTACTTTTAGCGTGCCTCATAATTGGAACAAATTTCCTATATGATTAATTATTTTCGAAAAATTTTTGTAGGGGCCGTGCAGTAGAAAAAGATGGATTTATTTTTTAGGGAAACTCTAGTTATTTTTAGCTGGACGAACTAGCCTCTTCGTCATTTATAATGTGACTTACATTCAATTTTGGTTTTCTCGCGAACTTAAAATTTGGACCATCTGATTCCGACATAAACTGGAAACGATGATTTGTTCGTTTGTAGGTAATTTTTTAATTTTTAAATGTATTCAACGTGTCCTGTGCGAACACCTCTTGTGTTACTTCCATCCTTGTCGTAACTGGCGGTCCTAATTTTCGTGCATAGTTATGATTGGTCCAATTGAAAAACCCTCGATCCTCCGGAAAATTCATGCAGAGGAACCGCCGTTCTAGCTTTGAAGGACACCATGGGAGGGCTGGCAATGACGCGGTTGAAGTTAAATGGGAGGATTAAGGAGTTAATGAGTTAAACCGCCGCGTAGTTGGCATTCTTCGTGATCAAATCGTTTTTACACTCTGTTTGCGTCTTCGGAGCCCCCTTCCGCCTGATATTCTCGGTGTGATTGTCATATAGCGCAGGATTCATTTAAAATTCGATGTAAATTGACACCTATTTCAACTCGGTTTGGCTACCTCTTTCCTCCAAGCCAGTGAGCATTGGCTGGCGAACGAAAATGAGTGCCTATCTCGCGTTGGAGGTGGCGATGAAACTAATTATGCATAAGTAATTTTATTGAGCCCCCTAAAGTTGCCAAATTTTGAAAAATGCATATTTTGACCCATTTAAAGGATAAGTATTTCATAGTATTTTTCATCTGCACATTTTTATCCTCTCGCATCGGTCTCTCTCCCACCATCTCCCCACTAAAATTTCTCATTTTCTCCATTTTCTACACCCTCTCGTCTTATCTCTCTCCTCTTCTTCCTTTAAAATCTTTCTTGCTACCATTTACGTATCGTTCTCTCCCCCTCAATCTCTTAAAAAAGGGTTTATAGCGTGACACTCCATTAATCACAAGCAATCGGAAGAGAATCGATGGTCTGTACCATTGCCGAGCCTCTGAATGCGAAATGTTATTAAAGCATCCCCTTCTCGCGGTCTTAATTGACCCTTATGTTGCGCTACCTCCGTTCGTTTGCATCTAGAAACTACCCAGATCATTTCTGGAATCGTGTTTTCCAACGTCAGGTTTTTATAAATGTTGGTCAAATGTCTTTTTTGAAGATTCCCAAGTAGATAGTCTTCGTGTGTTTAAATGCGTCAATATTTCTTAAAGTAGACTCACCTGTAAACAGACGTATCCTGAGTTTTTGACGGAATTCCTACTTTATCAGCCTGCCATCACTTAACTTTTTACTATGTTGACTAACTCCATTTAATGAACCGAGCACGAGTGTCATGGGTGTTGCATACCAAACAGTTTGAAGGAGACCTTTATACATGAATAAGATTCCCTAACTAGGAGGCAACGAACGCCTCTTGTCCGCTACGTTGATCCAATAGTCCGGGAGATCGCTGTCCCCACTTTAGAATGGACGGATTTTTTAAAATCAACAGAATTTTTCCAACTGACCTCAAGTTGCCAGTCTAACCGAGAAGACTATAATAAAAAAAAATATTTATCTGCAAATAAAAGTAGACGGATGAGAAAATGATTAGCCTAACCAAAAACTTTAAACCAAAATATCAAAGATAATTAATTACTACTCATTTAATTGTAAATCCAAGAAAATGAGGAAATCCAGCAACCCTTACACCATAAATTAATACCAAAAGCTTTTTAAGTAAATCTATCCGATTAAATTTAAATTGATTGATGTTGGTTGTTGATGATCTCCTGCCGCGTAGTGGGGTATTCTAAAGGTGGCAAAAAGTTCGAAAAAATGCCTCGCGCCTAAATGAGACCGACAAATTATTCTCAATGTAGCTTTTCTTCCTGATCTCAAAACTCTTTGTCGGCTTAATCAGAACTGGAGTGCTATACCACAGTAAAGCTCTGATGATGGCGACCATACCGAAAAAATGTCTCATGCCAAAATGAAGCAGACAAAGTTTTTCCAAAGCATACTGATACCTCTTGATCCCAAAACACGTTGTCTTGACAAGCGTCAAGGGAATATCCATCGGATGTATTCAACATTTCTGGTTACATCAGCTGATAACCGGAAACACTCTGATTAAGCCCGTAAGTACACGGCGTCAAAAGAACATTTACTGGAGGTACTCTTTATTACCGGTGAATATTCACTTGACTCTGTATATCTTCGCGCACAGTCAGAGAGTGTCTCCGGCGATCATGCTGTTGTACCTAACCGGAAGTGCTGAATATTTCCAGTAAACATTCACTTGACGCTGTAACTTTTCCGCGCAATCATAAAGTGTTTCGGACGATCAGTTGATGCAACCGGAAATTTTGAGTATGTCTCCGGCAGATATACCTTTGACGCTACTTTTGAAGACAACATTTTTTTTTTATTTATTTTTATTTTTTTTTTTATTTTTTTATTTTTTTTATTTTTTTTAATTGGAACTCTTTTTCTGGCTCACTGTGAAAGGAGAAATATTTCGACAGCCCCCCCCCCCTCACTACAGAAACTGGTCCTAAGTGAGCTCCACGGTTCGATTCTCAGCGGTAATCCAGGATTGCAAGAGAGGCCTAAGAAAACATATGAGGATTGCGCGAGTAAAAACCTTAACATCTGCTACAGGAATGCGCGAATTTAAAATGAAGTTAATTTAAGGTAGAAGTTTGGCAAAACAGGAAACAGTTAGAAAATGAACGCATTTTTATGTTAACGCTAGTTTAGATTACCTAGTTTGTTAACAAGTCATCGATGCCTTACTCTCTGATGATAAATGAAGTGAGAAGATTGAATAATGGTCATGGATATAAAAAACTTTTCTCGGGAAAAATGTTTAATCGGGAGAAACGAGGCAACGTTGGAATGCTCATACGGCGTCGAAACACAACACGGGCTTTTTAAGCTCTATTATTCGATGCCGCGATTATTCTAACGCGGGATACTCTAACAGTGCGGCCGACGCGCAACATTGAACGTATATTAGCGCCTACAAGACCTTGGGAATACTTCACGCATTGCGCCAAACAGTGCGGTCGTCGTCAAGCCCATATTAGCGCCTACAAGACTGCGCGAATACTTCTCGCATTGCGCCAAACGCAGTGCAGACGGTCAGTTTGCGTGAAATGAATGAATAAGGAATGATAAAGGACTGCGTGTCATCATTCTTGACTAATTGCGCTAGTTTTTACCTAAATTAAAGGGAAAATATGTACTCTTATTGGAGCGATTCAGAAACTCGGATAGTATTTTTTTTTTTTTTTTTTTTTTTTTTTTTTTTTTTTTATGTGACATTAAAAGAAAACAGAAAAAACAAAAAATTTTCTATTTTACACCCTAAAAACTGGAAATTTAAGACAAAAATTACCATGTAAATTTCACATTTTTTCATGATTTCATTACTTTAACCTACAGGATGAACGTTTACAATCTTAGCAACATTGCAATGCTCTTGGTTCCTTTTTGCAAAATGCAATACAACTCATGAATGCTGATATGTTTGAATTTCCCGCCAAGCTGATCTTCGATGAATGCGAGCAGCTGGTTTTTGGTGATAATCGGAAAACATTGTGGCGCCGTAGGGTTTGAGGTTATAAGAGTGTGCAGTTGGTGCAGTGTAAATACTACGAGACTTATCGTTCAATTCCTTATTAATTTAAATTATTTCTCCAAAATTAGTCACTAATTAATTAGGAGGTAACTATAGCAGGGCCAAATCCGTCTCTTGCTAATTTTAAATCCAATGTTACCCTCAATGTCTAACAAATAATGTTTAACTTGTAGTTCTTTCTTATGCTAGCTTTGTGATGGCTCTTCCCCGCATTGTAAGGTCATTTTTGCAACGGCAGTCGCAAGTAAAATTTGCTTCCTCAAACCTCTGCAGTCAAAGGTATGCTTCACTCAAAGCAGCAATTCTCCAGGAACCTAAAGAAGCATTAGTCGTGGAGGAAATCAAAAGTCGCAAAAAGTTGAAAAAAGGCGAGGTACGTCATTTTACTAACTTTCTACGGCGGAACATTGCTTCTAAATCAATTGAACAACTTTCACATTGTAGCAGTAAAAGCTCTTGCTTCATCTCTAGGCTCTGTTGCAAATGTTTTAAAAGTACTCCTATTTTGAACGCTCAGTCTCATGAAACTTTCACCCAGTCACTGGTGCAATTTTCAACGTAGTATCTATGTATAAATATCGAAGCCTAAACCCGAATGACATGTTTTGATCACAGTTTATCAAAATTGCTTAATTTCTTTCTCCAAAAAATAAGCAAACTCAATTGCTTGATGCATTCATGGTATATTGAGTTCTGACTGAGGAAAATGTCAAGCACATTTTTATGAAGTTTATTTGATTAGTTTCCTAATTGATAAATCACAAACCAGGTAGAAATTTTGCAGTAGAGTAAGTCAAGGCACATGACTTGTGATTTAAGTCATTAATATTGAGAACACAGGCAAGTATGAAAAATTTAGTTGGTATAATTTGTATTTGTGTGGAATGAAATTTCCGGAAATGGCTCAGCGGACTGAATCACCATTTTAATTGCTTCAGAGGCAACCAAAATTCAGTTGTGAGGAAGCTATCTGTAAAAAAAAGTATTAATTCTCCATCAATATTTCAGGTCAGAATTGGTGTTCATTGCAGCGCAGTGAATGCACCTGATCGATTGTTAACGCAAGGTCTTTCCGAGGACAAAGTCAAGCTCCCATTCATACCCGGTTTT
The DNA here is from genome assembly GCF_001854935.1 of Bemisia tabaci. Classification (NCBI taxonomy): domain Eukaryota; kingdom Metazoa; phylum Arthropoda; class Insecta; order Hemiptera; family Aleyrodidae; genus Bemisia; species Bemisia tabaci. Next base: position 2,691,104 of record NW_017547234.1, read on the forward strand.
GAGGTTGCAGGAGAGATTCTTGAAAGACATGATAAATCGAACAACGAGGACGAAGATGATGATGATGTTTTGGAGGTTGGCGACCGCGTTCTTGCACTGAGCAAAGAAGACTTCGGTGGGTTCTCAGAAGAGTGCATTGTCAGCGAGAAGGTACTTACTATCATATATCTATTTTATTCATTTAAAAAATATTTCTTGCAGATTGTCAGTACCCTCACCTATGGCACCTATCAGCAAAATACTTTTTGATGAGGCTGTTTAATCAGAAGATTAAGCCTTTCTCTTCAATTTAATCATTTTTATCTATGTCTTTTGAAACTTGATCTGAAGAGTTTTGGTTTCATTGTTATAAGACTGGCAATGTGAAGGGTTGGTTGCAAATCTGAGTACTTAAACTACTTATTAATTTTGAATGGTGCAGCAATAGCCTTCCTACAGAAGGATTCCTTTAGTTTTAGGTCCACATTTTTTCCATTAAATAAAATATTTTAAAAATCGTCCCCATGAACTTATCCATTTCCATAACTTAATAATTGAACCTTGTTTATCAGGATGTTTGGAAAATACCAAGTGAGCTCACGTATGAAACAGCAGCTGCTCTAGGTGACAGTTATGCTACAGCTTTAATCGCTTTAGGAAGAAGAGCTCAAGTCAAAGCTGGAAATGTTGTTCTCATCACAGCACAGACTGGAGGTCTAGGGCTAGCTGCTGTAGATGTTGCGGCTAATGTATATAAAGGCAAGGTAATATAGTCTTTTTTTTAAATTCTTTTTTATAAAACAATTATGTTCATTTGCTATCCACAAAATTTCATGGTGAAGGGGTAAGAATGTTATCTCTGACTAAGTAAATAAAGAGAAAATAATTGACAAATCATCCGATTGCTACCTCTGTACTCTCCTGTGTCATTCAATTTCATGAATAGACAATTGGTTCATTCATTTCCAACCACAGAGCACATCCTCATCCTAAAGGATACTCAAGGGACGCTCTAAGGTATATCTTTATGGAACTTTTCTCCCTCATTTAGTGGGAAGCTGTGAACTTTCAAGGAAACTACTCTTAGAAGCTAGAGTTTAAATGCACAATTAAAACATTTGAAGGTGATTGAAAAGAGTAGGATCCCTCTGTGCCGCTGTGACTCAGCTGTTTCCTTAGCATCTGTAAGCATACTGCTGACTTTTTTTTATTTATTTATTTTTTCTCAGCATTTAGTTCCAGCAGTACAACAGTGTCTCTCTTTTTTTATTTCAATGCTGATTTGGACAGTATCAGATTAATAGTAAGGAACAAAGCTGTAGCCACTAGGATCTTGGAAAAATAAGTCCCTTGGTATTGTACCGGGAATTGGACTTCTCTCCAATTGTCAATCATTGTATTCGATCAGTTCATCAACAGAGCCCACGAACATAAACTTTGCAGTTCATGTATGTAACAAGCTCAACATGTAGCCGTTCAGAAGTGTCGTTATGTTTTATCATACCTTTTATCCTTACACCGGGGCCACTTTTTTTAAATGGCAAATACTACTTCAACTTATGGAGGGACAATGTCTTCTATGGTGCATTCATTTAGGGCAAGAGATGGGCACTGAGATGTTTGAATCATGCAACCATTGGGACTGATTTTACAGCATGCCAGTGCTGCATTCATGTTGTGCTTTTTTCTCTGCATATTACACTTTTTATTTAATGCATACCCTCATATATCTAATGTTGTTTAACAGGTAATTAGTATTAGTGACACAGAAGACGAAGCTACCCTAGTTCGTGATAAAGGCGCATGGTCTGCCATTACTTACAATCCAAAGACTCTTCTCAAGTCAGTTCAAGAAGTTAGTGAGAATAAGGGTGCCGATATTGTCTTGGATACATGTGGTGGAGCAATTTTTAAAGACGCTGTCAAGTGGTAAGCATAAAAGTTCACTATATTTTTCATTTCTTGTACAGTTCAATTGAATCCCTCTGTGAATAAAGGAGGCAATGGGCTTTTTGTAAAGATTTTGATGTCAACGGTTTTGATAAAATTTTCACTCAAAGGTCAACTTTGCATGAGGAAAAATGAATTTAAAATTTGTACCTTAAAAGCTCAATTTTCTGCTTCAAAGCATTAGCTTAAATTGTTTCAAGACCCCTAGGACACAATGTATGTTTAAACTTTCAACTTGTTTTCCTCTTTTAAAAAAGAAGTCACTCACTATTTTCATTTTTTAGTGGCTCCAATGACAAGAAAAATATTTCCTGAAAAATCATAACCTATGCCTTCTTTTGATATTTTTTACTTTTTGATTGATGACATTTATTTGTTTTTGGAGTGAAACAAATTTGCACCCATACAAATCAAAGTTTTCTCTTTAGCATTATTTGTTTTTGACCATCTCTGTTTAACTATAGTAGGAAAATTGAAACAATTGTTCTTCCTCCATTTGTGAGAAAAATTCCTGCGATAGTTGTTCCGATTACAACTTCCTATTAAAAATTCTTATAAATCTTCGTTTTTTTGTTGTTACAGTGTTGCTCTTGAGGGAAAAGTTTTAATGGCTGGCTTTGCCTCCCAAAAGCTATCGGATGTCCCTTTAAGTAGTCTTTTGGAATTACCTTCATTTAGTCTAATAGGAGTCTCACTGTCTAATTACAGACAAACTGGTTTCAAAATTTATAGGTGAGTTGGACATTATTTGTGGTTTTTAACTTTTTGGATAAGCTTGCAAGGTGAACAAAATACATAGATGGAGTTAGACTAATGACTCTCCAGATTTTGAAAGCAAAAATTTCATAATACACATAAGAATAAAATCGACAACTCTTAAATTCTATACATTCTATACGCCCAAAATTCTATACCTAGATGCTGTGAAAAATGAACTTCTATGAATGTTGAAAGAAAGATATTTTACAGTTCTAAACCTGTTCTGAGAGAACAGTCATTTTCTGACCGTCTTGAATAGACCACTAGACAGGACAAGAATGAAACACCACTGATGCATTGCCACATCAAGTTACAGCTGTTATCATTACAAGACTGCACAGATCATTAATCAAGGCAGAGGAGTCGTGCGATCGAAAGTGGACTTGTGACCAACAGATTGTTTTGTATACCAGCCTGGCTTTCTCTGATCTTGGTTTTAATGCACAATGCACAATTGCAAATGGTATAAACAGCATAAAAAAAAGCCATAATGTTGCAGTAGAAACATCTCCAATTGGAGAGTAAGCAAAACGGTTTCAACCAGAATCAGCCTGACTACATCAGACATTGCCCAATTTTCTTTCATGTTCATGTTCATTTTTTTAAAGAATGCAGTAATCAAGATTCTTACTCAAAGTTTTGTGAGTATATTCTTCATGAGGCAGGGGAAATTTACTGGCAATTTCAAGACATTGTATTTTTGGATACTCAGTTAAAAAAAATAAAACTTGAAAAGAAATTAGACAACGTACACGCAATTAGGGCGACCCCAGTTATAAATATGTCCAGCTGTTACCTAGGGCTGCAAAAAGTGCCTAATGATCACAGCCAAGGTGAGGGGAATCTGGGGATGTTTTTATTTTTTAGGCGCAAGATTAGGTCAGTTTTTTCCTTCCCAATATTTACATTCTTAACGTTGAGTTTTTAATTCAAATATGCACTGTTTTTTAAGTTTTTTTATGTATTATCCGTGCTTTTTCGGCGTTAAAGTATGGACCATAATTTATCAAGTTTTTTCATGCTAATTGACTCTAAATTACTTCACAAAAGAGAGGAATCACAATTTATATCCACATCTTCATACTGGAACCTTTCAACCTTATTGAGCCACATTTTTCCAAGGTATCGCCTAGTAAATAGTCTAATGTTTTCATCAAAACATTAAAGATTTTGAAGCATGGTTTCTTTAGCAGAGTATCATTCAGTTGATTAAAAAACCAACATGGCTTTTTTCCATCTAGAAAATGTATGTGCAATGGGGGAAGAAATCCATCTTTCTCATCGAGTTTTCAATCCATAGTAAAAATGTTTTTATTTTTTTTTTTTTCGTTCATCCAGGAGAGTTGTTCAAGATGTAATAGATATGTGTGAACAAGGCCTTATCACTCCTTCAATATCCAAAGTTTACCAGCTCGAAGAGGTTAATGAAGCACTACAGTTCCTAGACGACAAGAAGTGTGTTGGAAAAGTTATCCTCAAAATCCAGGATTAAGTTTCTGTTTAATTTTTGTTCTTATTATAAAGTTTCTTATTATTGTTTAAGTCATTTTAATGTAACTTTTCTTCAAGTNAAAAAATGTATGTGTCCTCATTTTTTTTAAAACCGCTAAAATCTGAAAAAATTGAAAATTTACGATTTTCACGAATTTTTTTCGGAGTCTCAATATACTTCGATAAATTTGATTTTTTTACCCAAGAATGTGATTGTCCTGATGTACATTTGGTGAAATTTTGGTGCATTTTCATTGAAAAACGCGGGAGATATGAAATAAAACGTGAAAATACCCCAAAATTCCCCGAAAAATGGGTTTTTCGGGGCTGGAGGGGGGGTGGTTGGGGTCAGGAGGTTAAAATTGCCCAAAACCCTGTTTTTAGGACCTCCTGAAGGGTTTTAGACCATTAAATTCAAAATCCGTGAAGAGGGGCATTTTGGTGCCCTTATCCTGGGATACCCTTTGAACACATTTTAATTTTTTAAAATTAACTCACTAGCAGAATTTTAGCATTTGTAGTGTCCACCATAAGCAATCAATTCAAATTTCCTACTCATTGAAAAAGACCAAAATCAGCAAAGGTAAAAAATACTGTAGAGAGAAAATACTTTCGGCGTTTAACTGAAGTCTGCTGTGTGAAAATCTCTCTTCAGTCTCTGAAACATGGTACATGTCAAATCGTGTTAAAAATTTCAATAAGCTAAGAAGTTTATTTATTTATAAGGTGCACTGAAATTAGTTTAATGCTCAATTTTGCCCAAGCAGGCTGTGACTTTTTGATAAAAGGAAAATATATGAATCAACAAGCGTGGGAAACACTAATTGTTCATGTACTGGTTGAATTTGGAGATTTTCAATTTGCCTTTCATGTAAAATTTTAATCAGAAAATATGTTTTATTGTGCATCCCCTCTAACTTTTTGTGGTGATGAATTTTTTTATGATTTTTGAAAAGCTTGTTAGTGGTTTTTATGCTGCATCTATTAAAAGGCAGAGAATTTTTAATTTGTATCATTTTTTGCTCCTAAACAAATAAGGAACAACATTTTTTCATGTGTACAATGAAAATGTTAAACCATCTTTTTTTTTCTCTTTTTTCTCCACCTACTTACAAATCAGTCTACTCTTGCAAGAAGATTTCAAGCATTTTGTTAACCTTTATTCTATCAGATCATAAACATTTCTGTGTAGTTTCTTATTTGTGTCATCTCTCTTATAAATCTAACAAATTAATTTTTAGTCTTCTAATTGTGGACTTCCAAGTGTCTTACTTTTCATCCAGTAGGTATTATCAGTACCGGTGGGAAATATGTATTCAGATTTTGAAATAATAGTTAATCAACCTCTTCTCTGTTTTTTCTTTTGTATTTACTTATTTATTTTGTAAATAAACTGAATTTGAGTTCCTCACTCAGCAATGTTTTAGAATTATTTTTTGGTGATCACCAAGATTTTTTCTGCCCGACTTTGAAAATTTTGTCCTATGTTCATTGGTTTTTGGATGAACATCACACACTAAAATTTTTATTTACACATTTGAATTTTAGATTTTAAATTATTTTTCATGGTGTGGTTATCAGTCGTCACTGTAACAACAAATGAAACATATTTTTTCGAATCAGGACTAATGAAGGAAACATTTTTTATTTATCTATATCTAACAGGAAATATGCACCTATCATATTTCAAACTGTCATCAAATCTCATCCTTGAGTGATTTTTTTTTATTTTTTTAGTTTGTAACGAAGTGAACAGCAATATAGAAAGGAAACTGCTGGCCAATATTAGAAACTAGCATTAGATGTAAGTATGCATTTGACTAAAATACCCCAACTTATACCACAACCTCTAAAATTACTCACTTAAATTATTGAAGGTAATCTGGTCAGGAGAATAGTGTAAAGCTTCAAGACAAATAAAGACGCCCGAACCGCTGCAAGCAACTATTACTGCTCCTAAGCCAGTCGTATTGCCTACTCACATTATTGAAGGCAAACTGGTCCTAATGATCACAAAATACTAGGTATACTTTAAGTATTAATGGTCCGCCAATGATATGCCGAGCCCGACTAAACGTGTCCACACTGCTGCAAGCAATTATTACTGCTCCTAAGCCTCCTATATTGCCTACTCAAGTTATCGAAGGCGAACTAATTGAATCGGCTCGTGCGAAAACCGCTAATGTCCATTTTTTTCAATTTTGAGATTTTTGGATTAAAATACTCTCGGAGGTCAGACACACTCAGTAATGTGGTGAAAAGTGTTTGTTCCTTAGGTGTGAAGCCCTTTTCAGGGGGGGCCGTGGTCCGAATCATGCGAAAACCGCTAATGTCCATCTTTCGTTATGTGCCTCATTATACTGTACAACAATCCAAAATAAAAAACGTCTCCTGAACGACATTAGGTGATCTTTATCCATTTTAAGGCGCTGAATCCGAATATGACCTCCGTTTTTTTCCATCACCCTCCAATTTTCCGGAAAAGCCGATTTTACTAGGAAAAATGACCATTTTTGGGCATTTTCAGTGTTTTTCCGACTGTTAGCCCCTACAGAATGTAGATAAATTTTTCGTAGCTACGAGATTCAACTATCCCGTTGTCTTTTTAACTGATGAGTCCGGAAATGACCTTAATTTTTCCCGTTCACCTCTCAGTTTTCCGGGAAAGCAACCTTTTCCCGGGAAAATGAGCAAATCCAACGCATATTTGTCGTGAATGCATTTTATTTTTATACATTTTCCTGGACCCGTGGTAGTCTGTTACTTATGTATTTTGGGCTGCTAAATCCGAATATGACCTCGATTTTTTTCTATCACACTTCAGATTTCCGGTAAAGCCGAGTTTTCCGAGCGTAAAATTGTGTATTGTAAAAGCTATGCGGGATTGAAGTGTATTCAAAATTCATTGTATAAATGTCTCCAATATGTGATACATCGATTCCTTTGTATTTTGATCTGTTGAATTCAAATATGATCTCAGATTTTTCCGATCACCCATCATTTTTCCGGAAAAGTCGATTTTCCTAGGAAAACGCTCTTTTCAGATATTTTTGCGATGATTTTTCTGCTCCAAGGACTTTCAGAAATTTTCCGAGATCCTCTTTTGGTCTCTCTTGCTGTATTAAGAGGCACTGAACTCGAATTTGACCTTCACTCATCTTTGACACCCCCTCCCGTTTTCTAGAAGGTCCGATTTTGCCGGGCCAAAAGCTTTTCCGGACTGTTCCCACTTTCAGGGAAATTCAAAACATTATTCGCATGTGTGATACATCAATTCTCATGTAATTTGACCTAAAAACCCCGAATATGACCTTAGAAATTCATTATCACCCACCGGAGAATTTCTGAAAGACCGTCGAGCAGAAAAATCACCGCAAAAATATCTGAAAAGAGCGTTTTCCTAGGAAAATCGACTTTTCCGGAAAAATGATGGGTGATCGGAAAAATCTGAGATCATATTTGAATTCAACAGATCAAAATACAAAGGAATCGATGTATCACATATTGGAGACATTTATACAATGAATTTTGAATACACTTCAATCCCGCATAGCTTTTACAATACACAATTTTACGCTCGGAAAACTCGGCTTTACCGGAAATCTGAAGTGTGATAGAAAAAAATCGAGGTCATATTCGGATTTAGCAGCCCAAAATACATAAGTAACAGACTACCACGGGTCCAGGAAAATGTATAAAAATAAAATGCATTCACGACAAATATGCGTTGGATTTGCTCATTTTCCCGGGAAAAGGTTGCTTTCCCGGAAAACTGAGAGGTGAACGGGAAAAATTAAGGTCATTTCCGGACTCATCAGTTAAAAAGACATCGGGATAGTTGAGTCTCGTAGCTACGAAAAATTTATCTACATTCTGTAGGGGCTAACAGTCGGAAAAACACTGAAAATGCCCAAAAATGGTCATTTTTCCTAGTAAAATCGGCTTTTCCGGAAAATTGGAGGGTGATGGAAAAAAACGGAGGTCATATTCGGATTCAGCGCCTCAAAATACGTAGGGGCTAACCTTCTTTACCCGAAAGGCATACTGAAAAATATGCGTTTTCGATTATTTAGAACCGACCATGCACGAATCATGCGAAAACCGCTAATGTCCAGTTTATTGCTGGTAGTTTCGTGATGAAACTTGCTTTAAGTGCCGCAATTGTCAAGAATTTTAGTTTTACAACTTTATTTGAATGATAATATACCGTTTTAATATCTTTAGATTGAATTTTGAAAGTATCAAACGGCTCCAAAACTCGGAGATTTTCACGAATCATGCGAAAACCGCTAATGTCCAGAGTCTTTTCTTTTTAATTATTCCGTCCCAGACAGAGGAGGAGCTGGAAACTGTTAGGGATCCTTTTCTACAATCTTCTCCTGTAATAATTAACTACTGAACATTTTTTAATTCCGTATTTTGAAGGCTCCTACAGTTTTTTGCAGTTCTCTCAAAATTAGAGAAAATGGACATTAGCGGTTTTCGCACGAGCCGATTAAATTCGAATGAGCATAAAATTGACAATTGAGGCATTTTTCGGTGAAAAAGCGTATGAGACTTTCAATGCTGCAAAGATTGTGCAACGTGGTTCTCTAATTTAAGTAAATTATCTGACAGTTCTACCATGAATTTTTCCCTGAATCTGCTCCGAATTTTTCCTCACAATTGTACGGAAGTAAGTCGACTGTAAATGAATTTCATCTGCTACAAGCGCTTTAAAAAATGTCACAATATCTCAGCAGCATTGCAAGCCTCATACGCCCTTCTACTACGAATACGACCGTTTAAGTAAATCATTTGTTCAAAAAGAAAAGGGAGTTAAGCTCTCTGTCAGGTCAACCGATTTATACTGTCAAAAATCTTAACAGATTTTAAAACTTTAGCCCAGAAGAGGACGATCAACCGGGCTGCTCATGAGCCTAAAGCACCATTGTCAACCAAAAAAATTACAAAATTCAGAGAAATTAGTGCAGGATTCATGACGGGGAAAACTCCCGCCGTCGCATTCGATACAGAGGTCGATTACAGGTGTACCTCGGTCATTTTGCTAGGGGGGGGGGGGCTGTCTCCCCCCCCCCCTATCACCGGGGGGTCTTCCCTGGAAAATTGTTGAAATATTAATTCTATTTAGACACATTTTGAGGCCTCCATGACGAAGATTTTCCATTAATTTCTGCCGAAAAATGACGTTTATTTTTTTTTATTTTCAGCAATGAATTCTTTCGAAGTTTTGCATTGAATAGATCCGGAAAAATTTTGAAATTTAAACTCTATTTGGACGCATTTTGAAGCATCCATGATGAAAATTTTAGGAAATACATCGATACATTTCCATAGATTTAAATGGACGAAATCTGGTGTTGCCAAGTTGCTGGATCCGCCAATGCGTGGAAAGTTGGCAACAAATCCGGCTTCCATCTGAGGCTGCGGTCATTTTCGGGGCCGAAAGAGTCTGCACGGGGCCGCCGGGCCAGGTGTTCGTACCCGCACCGTGTAGAAAGGTACTCTATCATGAGGCGATTATCGATATTCATTGATATGACGACGGAGCTTTCAATTCGTAGCACCTCGATCCACTGATTGGCCGACTTGGCCGGGGCCTGTGAAGAAATCGCCGGGTCAGGCGTACAGTGGGATCGAATGTAAAAAGCACGCATTCGTACTGCGGTGACCCCTCGTACTCGGCTCGCGGACGAGGTTGTCAAATTGGTTGCGTAAATATGTTTATTTAACATTGAGTTGCCGGTGGCTATACCTGCACAAGCTGTCAACTTTGCTGCGTGGCAGAATGCATTTGACCCGTGACCCGGCGCAGGTAGCTACAGGAATTTGACATTGTGCCCTCACGCGTGAACGTAGTCGCGGCGCCGCACCAGCCCCAGCGCCACGAATCGTCGAATCGGCCAGAAGAAACAACCGTAGGTGGAACTCGGTAAAGTGTGTATTATGAAAAAATGGCATAGGAGGGTGGTGTATACTACAGTGAATTGTTGTGCGGAATGTCTCCATTCTCTATGGATTTTATTCGATACAGCAAACAGGTGAGATTGTACCGATATCGATTGGTTCAATATGCAAACGTAGCCTCAAAAGTCAAATGAGTGATCTGGGGTAACGGGTTAGATAGTTGTTTTTTATTCTTATGAGTACCTAAGAGTAATGGAAAGTAAAATTGTTAGATTCTTATGAGTATTTAACAGTAATTAAAAGAAAAATTGTTTTTTTCGTGGAATTAACGTCGATATTGCGACTAAATTTGTCACTGGTCTCCTTTCAGAGGGCCATTTTTAGGTCGAATTTGGATTTTTAGGCGTCCATTTCTTGCGAAATTGTCCATACTTTTTAAGTTCGATGCAACTGAATGGCAATTTGGTGGGGAACACCGGCTTATAGAATGATTACCCCTCCTTCACCCTTCCCAGGAGGGTCGGAGCCATGCGATTTGGATTCCTTCGGGTCGATTCTCTATTCAACCCCGCGATCCCTGACTTCGTGCGATCTAAAAAAAAAAAAAATAAAAAACCCGAGGAAAAAGCTACGGGTGTTCTGAAAGTTCTGAAATACCCTGTATATTCATGTCATCTTTACCACATGCGAGCAAGTCCTTTTCATAACTCTATGGGTCATGCGCCAACTCAATATATCATCTTAGGTTTCGATTCGTTCTTAATCCGACTGTTGAAGTACCTACTAATGCCCAACGAAGACAGATCATAATGTCCGAAACGGCACAAGTACGAGTATAGCCGATTTTCCGTGTGCGCGCAACTTGGGTAGCCCCCGCTTATTTGAAAAGTGGCGCGTCAATTTGTATTTTTTGCCGGGCGCGCCACTGAAAATGGCGGGAACCAATAGGAGTGCGACTTTCGACTTGTTTACATTCCGTGTATTTGTCTAACAGGATGTAAACAAACGTGGTCCTCCAGGCTTTTCATCTCCTCGCGAAAGTCGTGAATAAGTCCTTTGAATATGCAAAATTTCTCGAGGTTTTTGATTTTTCGTTAAGTGCGAAGTGGTTTTCGATTCCTATCTTAACCACATTTCTCTAAAGAATATTCAATCCGGTGTTCCCTCGTTCCACCTCCATGTGTACTAGTCGACGTCTCAAGGTGTCGTCACCTTCCCGGCAAAGTATCACAAGCGCCACTTTGCCAACTTTTCAAGAGACACAAAAAACTGAATTGCGACCGGAAAAAAAGGATGTTTGGCTTGAAACTTGAAATATAGATCCAGCACACCTCCCTGCTTCGAATTTTAATAAAATTTCTTTAAAAAAACGGGTTTTTCTTTGAAAATTGGCGCTTGTGATATCGGCTTCTCGGGGCACTCTGAGAATCTATTGGCGCTTGTGATACGAAAGCCCATCAAATCTAACGGAGTTTTTTCCATATTTCTTCATTTTTAATCTAAAAAAAAATATTATCATTAATATAAACTTCGAAGGATTCTGCCTTTTTCTATTTCACTCGAGGGGAAGTGTCCCCTCCCGGACTCTCTTCCCCACCCGGTGACTGACGCTGCGCTGTGCTGAACGGTTCAGCCTGAACCTTTCCCCTACGTCT
>NW_017547234.1:2703282-2735980 GCF_001854935.1 Bemisia tabaci
CAATCAGAAAGGTAGGCGGTTGCCGAACTTGGCGCTTGTGATACTTTTCTCCCAAATGGCGCTTGTGATACGAAAGTACATCAACTTTAATCGACTTTTATTCATATTTCTACATATTTGTTGTAAAAAAAATGATTATTTTCGTATGTAAATGCATCTCGTTATTTGGGAACTATTCATAACTCAATTTCGGTAAAAATGGCGCTTGTGATACTTTGCCGGGAAGGTGACGGTGTGTTCTGTGCCATCAAAGTATCTGTAACTTTTCGCCAATAGTTTATTTTTTGCTTCTCGCCTTTTAACTAGCCACTACACTGAACAAAATTGTTGAGTCTTTGAAATTTCAGGATGCTTCAAACCTTCCATTTTGGTATGTTTATCAATTTCAGAATTGCTTATTTATCACCAGAGATTCACTGTCATGTTGTGGTCTAGGTACCCACCTACCTACCTACCTACCCCAAATGTCTTTTAATGTCAGTGTCTCACCAGTTAATTTATACTCCGGGTCACCTTGGCTGAGGAAATAATTCTTGCCCAGAGACCAGATCGCATGGGAGGTCTCTGTCAAATCCATAGTGCCTAAGAAGGGCCCGTTAAAGTTTAATTTCCTACGATGATCATACCCTTAAAATGGTTGGTTTCATGCCTCTAGTGTTGCAGATTTATACATAGCCCTACTTAAATTATTGATAACAGAATGGAATAAAGTTTCCTTGAAGCCTCATAGCATAGGCTCTCATTGTTAGAGATGGAAAACAGAAGAGTTGATCTGACGACAGACAAACAGAAAAGCGACTAGATGCCTTTACACATTAAGTGTCAGAATTAATGAGTCTGTGACCTTCTTTCAGTTAATTCTCCGTTTCCCCTTTGTTCATTGCGCTGCAGCAAAAAAATTCATCACCTCTGGGAAAACCTACTGGAGTATACAGGATGTCTCAGACCATCTGTACTAGGCTTTTTTGTTGGTTATTATGGGTTGGCAGGGGTCGGAGACTGTTGGAAATAGCTTTAAAGATTCCGAATTTCATGGCCTCAAAGTCCCCTCCGTCCCCTTTGGAAAGTAGTAGGGGGATCAATCGTGACTTTAAAAGCTTGGATTCTCCTAAATATTTTGAAATCACTCGTCAAATCTACAAAGTATGTAAAATTCCACTCCAAACTGATACCAAGAAATCCAGCATCGGCCTACTCCTGCTTGGAGTATATCATTTTCTAAAGGTGGTGGATACGACCCCGCCCCCTCCTCAAAATTCAATATCGCTCAGAGGCTCTAAATATAAATGTTTCTGTAGGTAATCAACCACCAGAAATCCGAATTTGACAATTGCAAGAAATCAAAAAATTTTCAAATGTGATACCNGTGTGTGTGTGTGTGTCCATAATTTTATACATTTTTCAAGTTCAGGGCCCCTAGCTTCTAGAATGTGAGATAGTATCATCAGTCCCTCCCCCGTCCCAGAAAGTGAGGACTGCGAATATTACCCCCTCATTGCCGTGCTACACAATTCAAAATGAGGAGAAGAATACAAGTTAATAAACTTACAAAATACAATATTTTTGATGATAATGTGATAATCTCCAGATAAATCTGAAATGCGGTTTATTTTTCAAAATTTCCTGAGGGAGGTCCTTTGCAACCCCCCTTCTTAGGAAGCGTTCATGAAGTACGTAACGCTCTTTTTCGGCGTTTTTGGCGCAAAAACTAAAGGGCGTAACGTTCTCCTCGACACCCCCCCCCAGAGCGTTATTAGTGTTACGTTTGCTTGGATCTCGTTAATTATGTGATTAACCTATCAAAGTATAACCAAAACACATCGCCTATTGACGTGCATGAGCCAATTAGCCGCTCTTCCGCGCCCCCACCGGAGAGCACACAGGAGCAATCGTCCATGAGTGAAAGTAGCCGAGCTCTTAAATTAGGGCTAGCGCCGAGCTGAGCATCTTCGTTGTATACGGCCGTGCTAAAAAAATACGTCGTATGAACATTGCAATATTGCCAAATCTCTCACCAATGTAATTTTTGTTTTAAAAGTAGGTAGTGAATATTTTTTCTTGAAATTTTCAAACACTTTACGTGAAATCGCAAATAAATTTCCTAGGAAATTGCCGAAAAAATGAACTCAAGTTTCCCGAACAATTTGTAAATTTTATCATAAGAAATTTGGCACTGTCCGAAGGCTTTGATGACGCTTTTCCTTAGCACAACAGTGTACGATGCTGTTATTACCACTAAGTACATACTTCCACCCCTTTTATTTCGAGAGACGGGTGTGAACGAGGTCTAACATCAGTGACGTCATTCGGTGAGGTTACTGCTAGCTGTTAGTCCTCCTCCATCTCAAAAAGGAGCAGAAAATACCTATACTAATACAAGTTCGACCACGCCAGTAACCTTGATGAATTACCCAAATTTTTTATTTCCCATTTTATTTTCATGAAAACGAGACACATGAGAAAGCCGTATAAGTGCGCAAAAAATGACGTATAGTTTCAGGCAAGACAGCAGTAAGTGACTCTATTCCTCCAGAGAGTCAATGAAAACAATGCTTTCAAGTAAAGTGCCGCCCTCTTTTGCCAATTTCTAACTTGAAAATGTGTCTGTCGTGTGCCCAAAACGCAACCAGGGAAGCATGCTGAAGATAGCACTTGCGGCTGTCTTGCCTTACAATAGCCTAGCCTGAAAATGAAAAACCCCTTTTATGCAATTGAAATAAAATCAGTCGATTTTTAATCATCCAAACGATTTCTAGGTGTCTTGCGGACGATTCGTGGTAATCTAGACTTTGCAGGTGTCTGAAATTTGATGAATTCCGTGTTTGAATGGACGCTACCAAGTGAGCTGAACACGAGGATACCCTTGGTTCATAAATTGAACAATTAGGCCTTGTCTCCACGAGCCGTTTCACGAGATTTGTCCCAGGGAAAAATCCCACTTACGAAGTTGGGAAAAATATTGAGTTAATCAATATTTTTCCCAGTANCAGAGGCCTTATTATGGCCGCCATTTTGAAATTTAGGCATTTTGGGGGGTGTTCCGGGGTCGGACCGTGGTAAACTTTTAGTATGTTGTTCAGGAGGACCTACTGATGACGTTTACATAGGAAAAGTGTTGTTCCGGGTCAAATCGTGTTTTTCCCTGACTAATAATGTTTAACAACGTTGTCACAATATATCTAAGAATTATTTATTGAAACGTTTTTTAATAATGTTCCAGAAACATTTCTAAAAACGTTTTGAAAATATTGTCTAAAATATAATGTCAGGCAACATTGCTGAAACATTGCTTAAACGTTGCTGCTTTACCTTTACAAAGCAATATCATCAAAAATGTTCCCTTGCAACGTTGCGGCAACGTACACATTGCTCCCTTGCCGGGCGGGAAAATGATCTAATCTGCTAAAATACATGCGTTTAAATGGGGAATGCCGCCAGATGACGTAACTAGGCGGCGCGGCGCATTTCCTCACTTTTAATCTATTTTTATACTATTTACCATAGCCGAAAAAAATTATAAAAAATACTGTGAAATCAGCTCTTTAGGCACTTTTAGATGAAGAAATACAAAATTTGCGTGCAAATTCTCCATTTTGACAAAGAACGGAGGCCTTTTTTCAATAAAATTTTCCGATCAGAAGCCTCTGAGCCCGTTTTCTCAAAAGTTCATGTTTGCACTTACTGCTCTCTTCGCTATCACGGCAGTGTGCCTGGGGGCCTGAGAATCCCGAATCCGGCCCTGAAAGTAGAATATAAGCCCACTGCGCGAGGCGGCAAGGCTCGTTCCATTCTGCTTTGTGTGAAGCAATGGTGACCGCAGCTCTATTTCGACTCCGGTCAATTGTCAGGGCTCCGACTCGGGGATGCTTAAGGACATAATTAATCAGATCAATGGTGGATTTTGATCATGATTTCACGCCGCGCGGCCGTCGTTTGAGCACAGCCCGGAGCCCGAGCCCATTCTGATTACTCATGAAATAGTGCGATCGGCAGCATGCAGGATCCAGGATACCCCCGAGTCTCCAGGAAGAACGCCGTATGAGCTTTCCGACGTTGCCAAATTCTCTTAGATACAAAAAGAATTCTCTCGCAAACTTATCAATTTTTGTCTATACTCTCTTCCTAGGATTTTACTCCCAATTTAATCTGAGGTATCCAGAAATTTCCGAGGAAAAATACCCCTAATTTTCCTCAAAATCAAGCACGTTGTGTAGGAAATTTGGCAACACTGGAATGTTTGAACGGCGTTGTTTCCTATCGCGGCAGAATAATACTACCGTGTTAAGGAAGAACACCGTATGAACATTCTAGAGTTGCCAAATTTACTTCGATAAAATGTTTATTTTTGAGCAAAGTTATGAATATTTTTCCCTTAAATTTTCAGAATCTTTAGGTGAAATTGCGAACAAAATTATCCGAGAAATCGGGAGGAAAATATTCATAAATTTACCAGGAAATTCGTGTTTTATCAAAGGAAATTTGGCAACGCCTGAAGGTGCATACGGCGTTTTTCCTTAGTACGGCATAATAGTCACCGGTGAGTGTCCAGATGTCCGGCCTCATAGGTTCCTGACCCTGGCTAGCCTTGGCTCAGAACGGCTTGTCACAATTTCTCCTTGTCGAACTTTACTGCTTGCCCCTGGAAACAAGAAACGGGGAGTTCCTACAAGAGCGGGCGATTCGAGTAACTTGTCCTCTCTTGCAGGAGGATTGTGGGCCAAAAAGTCGAGCATGCAGGAAATACAAAACCCCGATCAGCGAAGACTAGAGACTTTATTATGATTTTTTTGGCACATAAGTAAGGTTAGAGGCGTCGTCAAGGTGGTTCAAGAGAGCTAGATCTCCCTCCCGTTCCCTCTCATGACTTATAAGTTTTTAAAAAATTACGTCATTTTCTGAAATGCTTAACCTTTAGCCCTTGGCTTCAATCGGGGGAATTTTTGGAGAATAATTATTGATTGAGAACAAAAAATCTTGTCTTGACCCATTCAATGAAGAAAAAAAAACTGTTGAAGCCGTACTCACAGGCTACATAGACCCAAGGGCCGCATTAGCCGGGGTGCCGGAGTGCTGCACCCCGGTCTCCTGACTCCACGGGCTCCTCTGGGCGATTTTTTTTTACTATCACTATTTTCTATTCTTTATCTCAGCTAGAAATCCAACCAGATCTTCTAGAGGCCCGTGCAGTTTCAAAGATAGATTTAGAAAGGCCCCAAGACTAGGATTTTGGGTGTCATAGCATAGGGCCCTTAAATTTTCGGATATTCGGCCCTCAATGAATGTTGGAATCTGAGAACCTCATACTGAATATTCGTTAAAATGAAATCTTCGTTTTGCGGGCCATAAATAAGGCAATACCCATGGACCCTTTGGCTATACTATTAATATAGTGAATCTCTAAATACCAATTTTTCGGTGGGATCCCGAGAGAATGTTTCTTAGGGACCTCCAAGGTTTAAGTTATTGAATTGAAGAAGCCCTGCGAGGCAGGATTTCGTGGGTCATGGGCCCGCTGAAATCCTAGGACGAAGATTACAACTGATTCATCAATTGCAAGAGAGTTTTTTCTAAATGGAAAATAATTCAAAATCGACCTCAAGCATCCATGTTATAAGATCTTACCGAAGCTCAACTTCTTCTGTTACTCGAGAGGGACTACTGCCAAGGGCGGAGATACTGCTTTTTCCAGTAACACGGCAGTACTCTGCCGTGCTAAGGAAGAACGCCGTATGTCTATTCGAGAGTTGTCAAATTTCCTCCGCTGAAATGTTTACTCTTAAGGAAAATTACGAATATTCCTCCTTGAAATTTTCAGATTTTTTTGATACAATTACGAACGGAATGCTTTGTAAAATTGGAAGAAAAATAATCACAAATGTTCCTGTGAATTCGTGATTTTTCGGGGGAAATTTGGCAGCGCCTGATGGCTCATACGGCGTTTTTCCTTAGTGTGGCAGTACTGTACTCCTAACCGCCGTGTTGGCGTGTACTGTACCCCCGTTGGTTTGGCGAGACCCTCTGTGCGGCGATTGGAAGAACGTTACTCCCTGCCCCGAGTGTCTTGCCCTGGTTCATCGCGATATTCTCTCGCTCAATTACGATTTCTTCGAAAACGAGGCGTCGGATTGAAGGAATAAGAGGCATCGCCGTTTGTATTGAGATGATTGAGTTTGTCGGCTTCCTCCCGCAGAATCCAAGAGTATAACAGTGCGGATGCGGTGAACAGTGGCGATTCCGAAAGTTGGCAACATTGTTTTTCCTCCATTAAATCCAATAAAAATATCGATGTTTGGTTAGGTAAGCTGCCTCACCAAGAATCGATTGTTTTACATATATTTAAATGGAGGAAAAACAATATTGTCAACTTTCAGAACCGCCACTCGCGGTGAGTTTACTACAGAAATCGAGATGTCAAAGTCGATGAGCCTGAGGCGGAGCTGTGCGCAAATAAATCGCAGTATGAAGATCTATAAAAGGCACAAATTCTTTTATTCTACATAATTTATTTTGTTTGCATTCATCCATACATATAGTTCTATTCGATATACATAAATTCGATTACATAATCATAAGAAATTTTAATTCAGTAATTCAAACCATAGCATGCTTTTTAAAAAACATTTGTTTAAAATAGTCGTTGTGGAATACCATGATAAATTGAAAAATGTTTGTTTATTCCCTTGAGGCTACGGAATAGAAATGTCGATTCCAGAGGTCAAGACGTCTAATTCGATGAGCTAAAGGGAATGTAGTTAGTCTTTGACACAGCCCGAGAAAAAAAGTTTTCATGAATGATTTCGCTCTGTCAAGAAAAAAAGGTATTTTCCCGAATACAACAACATTTTGGCCATTATTCCAAGGAGGTTCCTTGTACCAGCAAACTCTATTTCCTCAGAATGTAGTTCCAAAACCTTAGATGCCTCGTTGCCTTAGATGACTAGAGTGATGATGCGCTTTGTAACAAGAGTGCCAGAGCACTCGGATGGGTAATCCTTTTTTCATAACCTTGCGTTTAAGTCTCCGTGACTTTCTATCATCACTGCACCTTAAAGAGTGATTTATAATTAAAGCACGTGCGTTTTAGAGGCCAATCATTCAGGTTGTGTCGTATCTGAAATAAAGTAATAAGAATGGATTAGCTCCTGCTAAACTTGTCTCTACTTTCAACACAACGTAAAATCTTGACGTGTCTGTTCCAGCGTAGAAAACTGTCTGGCCGATAGGAGATACATAAACCCGCAACTTTTAAACGAACATTTTAACTCTTTTTCATCTCTTTCATAACTCTATCACAAGTTTCAAAATTTTCGCGGCCATTCTATTTTTTTACAGTGAAATTTTTGGTTGAATCTGTTTGAAAATTTCACTGAATTTTTTTAGCAGCACGTAGAAAATTCAGTGAAATTTTCGGACAGCTTCTTTGAACAATTTCTCTGTATAAAAAATTAAAATGGCAGCGAATAGTTTGAAACGTCGCATGGCACTTGTGATATACTTTGGTCGGAAGGTGACGACATGAAATGTTGAACCAATCGAAATCGATACAACCTCACCTGCGGGCTGATTATTGAAATTGCCAGACAAAGCTATAGACAAAGAAGACATAGGGGGTACGGAGCGATCCTATTGGTTGAAATGTGTGGTTCTTATAAACTAAGGGAGAAAATGATGGACCAACTGAGGGGTTTCTCGTGCTGCCGTTAGTTAGTCTATTACCTATTGCATTTGTCCATTGCAACCACCAGCTTCCACCAACAGGTTCCCTCCATAGTCCATATCCCTCTTGTCATCTTTGTCTTTAGCTTTGTCTATCAATTTCAATAATCAGGATGCTGGAGCCGCCACCATCTCCTCTGCGGGCTGATTGTTGACATTGATAGACAAAGAAGACATAGGGAGTATGAAGCGATCCTCTTGGTTGAAATGGGTGGTATTCATAGACAAAGGGGGGTAAATGATGGACTAACTGTAGGGCCCGCTGTTTGCATATAGCACATAGAGTCGTAATGCAAGTGGGAGAGCTGGCGCCACTTTTAAGCATTTTCCAGGTCCCGGATTCCGAGATTCCTGTGCGGCGCCGGGTCCCTTTTTCGATACATAATCGATTGTTTGCGATACAGGGAGACCCGGCCATATTCCACACCGCCATTTAGGATCGAATATGTATCGAAAAAGTGACCCCGCACACCGGGCTCGGAACTCGTCGAGCAGAACATGGCGCCAGCTCTCCCACACACATTACGACTCTATGTACTCTATGGCTGCTTGATGTATTGAATACGATCCATTGTGACGTCACGACAATCAGCATGCAGCCAATAGTACACGGAGGCGTGAGAGGACGCGTGAGGCGGCGGCGAGCGAAAAAATTCCAAGCACGCCCGGAATCAGCTGTTCTGGATGTGATCAGGGCGATTCGTCAGCGATGAAGGGCTGGGCCGGGCCCCGGAGCCGGGGGCCGGGGCCGAGTCAAAGAGGGTGTGCGCGGGCTCCCGCCATTACGTCTACGTCGTCGACGTGGACCGCGGAGTGTGTATCGGTCCGTGCGGGCGGCGGCGGCGGCGGCGACTGGTCAGCGGACAGGATGCGAGAAGCGGTGACCCAGATACCTGAAAAATGCCAAAATAGAAAGGCTGGGGCTCGCCGCGGCCCCAGACCTTCACCCTTTGCTGATAGCGATAGCGATGACGTCGCCTTTGTTGTCGTCGCCCGGCCCGCGCCACACGATTCGGCCTTGAGCCCCGCTCCCCCCCCCCCCCGGGCCCCCCGCTCGCGCGCCACCTCCGATCCGAATCTCAAAATTTATTCACATCCTAGTCGGGCGGCTTGAGGCACCAACTTAAATAAAAAAGTAAAAGAAGAAATAAAAACATCTCGCTGAAGACGAAGGTTCAGTGAGCTTTCAGTAAGCTTTCTTGATCAGTCTAGAAGAGTCGAGCATGGTTCCGTGACAAATCCGAGGCAGGGAAAATATTTTTTGAAAAAAACGTGCAAAAACACTGGAAATAAAACACATTGGATCTAGAGTCCAGACTCTTGAAAACATTGACAAGAAAAAATACTCTTGATTCAATCCAGAGGCGTAGGAAGGGAGGGGGGGCTGTTAGGGGGGCCTGGCCCCCCCCCAGAATCGGAAATAGTATCATCTGGCCCCACAGAAATTATGGATGGTGCAAAAACACCTTCTTCAACGGTAAGTCTCTGTCGCCGTGGCCCGTGAGAGGATGCCCATAAATAGAATAACCTGTTGAATGCAACGATTTCAAAGTATTTTAACCTTAAAATGCATAGAACTGGGTGATTTCTAGGCAGAAATTGAAGGAAGATTAGCGCCACAAGTGCCTCGAGATGCGCTTAAATAGAGTTAAAATTTCAAAAATCTTCCAGGGGAGGCCGCCCGGACTCCCCAATGAGCTGGGGGGGGGGGGGGTGTTCCATACCCTACGCTTACGCTACGTGAACGCTTGGCTACAATTATTAGTGCTCGGTGGATATCCTTGTTGCATATGCAATGTAATGAAGGCGTTCTGGCATCGCTTGCGCATTCAGCAACAACCGCAGCGTCCGCGGATATTTAGTTTGGGTTATACGATTATGGTGTGGCGGTTACCTTAGGATCTTGCCATACGATCACATTTCAAACTCTTGCTCGTCAAAAAGAAATGCTTGGTGAACGTTCCGCCATTTCCTGAACGAAGAAACGTAACTCCATAGAAAGGTTGCAACATTTATTCACACAAATCTTTTTTCACACAGAAATGGCAAAGCGATCTCTGTTCAAAATTTTGCCGATGTTTGAGACCAGGCTGGTAAAATTCCCAACGATTAGCGAGTAATATTATAAATTTTGAGTAAGAATTTTGCGCGTTAAATAATCACGCTCTTTTATCTGGGAGATGACGATGTGAGGCCCGCAAATAACTATTCCCGTTCTTTAAACATTGTTGAAGGTAAGTATAGATGACTCGATAAAACTCAAATCTTCGGATTTTAAACCACGTCTTTAAAACTGTATGTATCCGATCAAGCTGAAGTTCTAATCAATGCTTTTTCCAGCCCGTTCATTCTAGCCCATCGGCGAGCTGTACTGCGAGGACTAAAAATGACAGAGCACCTTCAATTCTTCATTTATACTACAAAATCACCGTTTTGGCACGAATAGTTGCACACGAGCTTAGGATGTTAGTATCTTTTATGCTTCAGTATTGATATCGCGATATGCTGCGCAGAACTCATGCCTAGAATAACTATTCATGCCCAAAGGAAATGGAATATGACTCGTTTTAGTAAATTATGTTTTGAAAATTCATGCCTAAAAGATGCTTTTGTATAGAATAAACGAAGATTTGAAGGAGCTACGTCGTTTTGCGTCCTCGTAGTTTTGTCCGCCGATGTCGTGCCGCGCTGTTGGCGAAGCGAGATTCAAAACGCCTTCACTTTCGTGCGTATGCAACACAGACATCCATGGAGCTCGAATAGTTGCATCCTAGCGTTAAGGCGCTTAGAATTTGTCGCATAAGGGCACCAACTGAGGGCGCTCGCTTGTTTCTCTCACATCTTAACTTACCTCTAATGCTCACTTGCTTATTGTGGCAATGAGTAGTAAACTATCACTGATTGTCATTGCAATTATATTAATTTTCCGAGAAATGCATTGATCGTTGAACTGTATTACCCTCCCAAAGTTTTGACTAAAATGACAACCTATTTGTCTATCAGTGGCGTGGCGTGAATGATCGATTTTCGATATTTCTCCATTTGAGGCCATGGTAAAGAATCGATTATTAAGGTGTTCGCTGCGGACACCCTGTTTATTGATCCTTTTCTCGAGGTTTGAATGACAGATCTATCGATACATCGCAAAGCACGCCACGCCACTGTTGTCTATCGCTTTGTTTATCGCACTGATTGTTGAAATTGGTAAACAAAGCTATAAATAAAGATGACAAAAAGGATATGTAGGAGCTCTATTGGTGGAAGCGGGTGGTTGCAATGAACATAGGATGTAGTTAATAGACTCTAACTGACGGCAACCCTCCAGAGATCCCATACTTCGTCCATCAGTTTTCCCCTTGATCTATGACAACTACCCGTCCCAACCAATAGGATCGCTCCATGTGTCCATCCATATGTCTCCTTTGTCTATCGCTTTGTCTATCAATATCAATAACCTGTCCGCTCCCCAAGGTTCCCCCGGAATCTCTCGATGGAGACCGGTCTGTCCAAGCGGAGTGCGTAGCGACCCACCGCGCGGTGTTGCGCGCTATCGAAAGAGAAAGAGGGCTTATTACACAATGTCAAAAGGTATCACTTTCGTTTCTTCAGCAAAGCAGCAAGTAGCAGTGCGGTGCACCGCTGGAGCCACCCGCGGCCGCAGCGGCAGCGCGAGAGACGAGCCAGAGGGAGCGGAGACCGGAGAGGCGGCCGCACAGGGAATAGGCCAATTTCTTCCGCAGTGCAGACTTGCGGGCCGCCATGTCAGTTGCCCAGTAGACGCGGTCGCTCGCGGAAGCTTTAGTGCGCGTAGTGCGAGGGGGGCCCCGAGTGTCAGTTCCAGTGCTCGCTCTTACACGTGACAGTGCCGCCGAAATCAGTGCTTCCCATTCACCTTCAGTGTATTATCAAGTGCTCGCTTTTCGCCCTGGATAACCGAATTTTTTTCAAAAAGGATACTTGCGTTTTTGAGGTTTGTTTAGCCTTTTAAAAGTTTACCTATAAATTTTTTTAAAGTAGTTGTAGTCGGGTCTCGATTATCCGCGAGTTGGGACCGAAAATACCGCGCTTATCGAAAATCCTGGATAATATGAAACGACGGAAAGCGGTAAAATAAAGTATGGAAACATCAGCTGTGGAGGGGCTCTTTGAAAAAGATTTCGGACATTGAAGCCCTATGGAAGTTTACCTCTAAATTTTTTCTAAAGTAATCATGGTCGAGCCTTGATTATCCGTGGTGTTGGGACACCGCGTTTCTCGAACATCCCGGATAATCTGAAACTACGGAAAGCGGCCTAACAAAGTATGGGAACATTAGTTGTGGAGGGGCCAACAGAAATTTTGGACATTGAAGTCCTTTGAAAGTTTACCTTGCAATTTTTTCAAAAGTAATTTAGGTAGTGTCTCGATTATCCGCAGTGTTGGGGCCGAAGGTACCGCGCTTATTGAAAATCCCGGATAATATGAAACGTCGAAAAGCGGTCAAACACAGTATGGAAACATCAGTTGTGGAAGGGTTTTCTGATAGAGATTTTGGACATTGATTTGCCTCCTTTTCGAGCACTTTTCTCATGCGCTTCAGACGTAAAACTGTAGCCGGTATGCTGCTCAAATGAACCGCGGATAAACCGATTCGCGGAAAACCCAGCCGCGGATATCGAGACTCTACAATAAGTGCATCGCGGTCCACTCTGAGGAGCGACTCGGCGTCCTCCGATTTTGGAGTTTTCTTCTCCTTCTCTTGTAAAACACACAGAAATAACATTTCTCTATGACGTCGGCAGAAAATGCGTACGCATATTGCGAAGTTTCAAACTCTCTGGTCGTGTTTTATGTTTTTAAAAAGAGATTACCCAAGAAAACCGTTTGAGATTTTCTGTGAATGTTTTGGAACGAATGGAATTCGTCGAAAATTTCAAGGAATACGAATGATTAATTTTCTATGAAAAAACAGAAGAAGAGTGGAGATTCGTAACGTCGCAATCGGAGGTACGAAGATTTCGACTTTAGCTCCTCTTTTCGGTGCAAGAGAAGAAAAGCTGTCTACTCTACCTCTTATAGAAACTTACCTGCAAGACCTCCTCTTTTCAGTGGAAGTTACCAGTGGGTATTATGAACGAGAGTGAAACAACATAACTGCAGAGTTTCAGTTTTGATTCATGAAGAAGCGACTTGGAGGAAGTGGCACTGGGCCGTATTATCAAATGACGCAATGGTATTAGCGTTTAGATTTGGAAGAAGAAGGGGTCGTAAGAATCCATTTAATCCCCCCAATCCAGCGAAGGAGGTAGTTTGATGAATACAAAGGATTAAATTATGAAATACGAAATATTTTTATTCGAATATTTCTTGATTTCGGAATTTGGTTTATTCACATGAGCAGAGAGAGGTACAGTTTCAGGATGAACTAATACTTTTTAGGTACAAAACTTATAAGTAAACTCATAGTAAATACTTTCCTAAACTTTTCATGCAAAATCAAAACAATATGGTTTTTGCCGGTCAAAAACTTCGATTCAAACACTCCATACCATTCTTGAGTGTCTTTATATCACTTAGACGTGATACTTAATCATTAGGTCTGAGATGTTTGAATTGGCTTGGCGTGATTTGCTCTGTTTCGATTGATCTACCAGTTAAACCTATGGAAAGGTATTCGCAACGAACACCTAGTAATCGATTCTTTACCACAGCCTCATATGGAGAAATATCGATAATCGATCATTCACGCCTCGCCACCCTCGTAGAATTAAAGGATTCAAGCCTGAGAGAGCTTAATGAAGTTGAAGTGACGCAATATGGTATTAATTTGTAAATAAAGACCATGATCACTTAAATAATAGGACAAATTAGCAAATACTCGTACTCTCTTTCTTTTTGCTCCCCCAAGGTCATATAATGTAGGTTTTAATCTCCATAATTTTCACGTATATCAAGTGAGCTATGAGCGGAATATTATTTGCGAGTAATTACTAATTACCTAATAGTACTGAGTTAAAGTGGACACTTTGTCTGAATTTCACGCTTAAGATGATGTATCAACTTGTAAGGTAAAAGATTGCCCAAACGAATGTAAAAGACTAAGTTCGAAAAATGTGTATCTCTGATTGCGACTTTTCAAATCTCCTCTCATGTTTTCTTTTTTCATGAGGAAACTAACCAACAGTTTTCCTTGGCACTTTCCGTGAATTTTACTCGCTCATTGTTATTGTATTCATAGAAAATTTCAAGTAAATATTTTGGTTAATTTCCTTTCAGAATAGAACATAATCATAGATTATGAAATCTTTCAAATGGCATACGTATTTTTCGAAGTCAGACACAGATTTGCAGAGGTTGCGCCGAGAGACTTTAACGAAGCAGTAAGAAAGTAAACGCTGCATTCTATTCTAATGACTTCGTGTTCAGAACCATAAATATCTCTTAAAAGTCAATCAAACCCTTGAGGAGGAAAGTAAAGCTCCTTACCTGATTGAACAGTCTTCTTATTTGGCCCCCGTTTTTGAAGTCTATTCGAAAAAACCCACGAAAATGGATCAATAAATCAGTTTCATCACAACGGCGCGTGTAAACGACAATCATCAAACTTAATACTTCCCATAGACTTTATTTCCATGGCTTCTATTTAAAAGTAAACAGTAGAAATATTAGTGTCAAGAAGACCTGTAATAAGAGGCAGGACCGTCAGGAGTGTATCAAATATATCAATAAGGGCTTACTTATAAGGAAAACCTCACTTGAGGAGCTTGGAAGACAAGGCGCACAAGTGCAGTTTCAGAAATCCGAGACTAGAGATTAAAGCCCAGCCGCCTCAGCTGCATGTCATAGCTCGTTATGCTTGTATTTCAACAGGTGAGATACATGAAAACGACTGGACCTCACTAAAAGCACTGTAGATAAAAACGGGAAGGAAATAATAAAAGCAGCACTTATGCGCCTTGTCTTTCAAGCCTCTCACTTGAACTTGGGGGATGGAGTCTCCCTCCGTAAAATTCTAGGTTATTGTATTGACGTAAATCGTCAGGAAAAAGTTTTTAAGGGTCATCTACCCTTAGCATCTGCATCTGTCGGTCCCGAGCCCACCCCCACCCCTCCCCCGGGGGGGGGGGGGGGGCAATCGCTGATGGGATAAGGACGAGTCATAGATTTGTGAAATTAATAAGTTTTGGGCCCCTTCTCTAGCCCATTGGAGGGACCGTCAGGATACTTTGGGGTCGATATCTCACCAGAACACTTTTTTCAGGACATATAGTCAATTTTGTGGCCTAGCATTTAACCAGAGGGAGTTTTGTCTTCCAGCCTCTGGGGGTTGACATCTCTGACATTTAGGTATCGATTTTGGTCTAAATTTTATCGGCAGCATAAAGAAAATTCAGTGAAATTGGCGGACAACATCATTGAACAATTTCTCTGTGAAAAAATGAAATGGCGGCGGAAATTTTAAAACGTCGCACGGCGCTTTTTATACTATAACTGGAAGGTGACGATTTGTTAACTTCATCGTCGGTTTATGAGATAAAGTCCTGAAGGGGCGCATTAGATCGCGGGCCCCCAGGGACATTTACAGTTTTCTG
The DNA here is from genome assembly GCF_001854935.1 of Bemisia tabaci. Lineage (NCBI taxonomy): Eukaryota > Metazoa > Arthropoda > Insecta > Hemiptera > Aleyrodidae > Bemisia > Bemisia tabaci. Next base: position 2,718,570 of record NW_017547234.1, read on the forward strand.
GTGGGCCAGGCCACCCCTGATGTTAACAAATACAGGTTTTTCAACCGTATAACTTACTCGTGTAATGTTCATCGTCGTTATGCAAGAGCAGGAGACCATAAAAACTAAGACAAACAGGTGTCGCCGGCTTTTAGCGGCTGCTAATAATTTCTCCGTAATTCACTGGGCAATGGGAAAAGAAGTACTCCCATTTGAGACATAAATACATATTCTTTTAATAAATAAATTACAATTAACTTTCTCTCCCTATCTTTCCCGTCTGTTTTTCTGTTTTATCTCGTGTCGACATTATGCCAGTCAGTAGGTGGCCTGGACCCCACTTTCCCACGGGGTCTGGATCTTCCCACACAGACAGAAAACTCAACACAAATGTTTGGTCAAACCAAATAGGAAACCCCAAACTGTTAGAGAACGCAAAATCAGCAGAACAAGAGAAAACATAAAAGACTAACCCCAATACATTGAAATAATGAAATATTGGTGTGGCTTTTTCTTTTATGGGATGGTAAGAGTTTCCTCCTATCGTCAATAGGCCAGTGGGAGGTGCCTTGTCTCTGAGGTGATAATAATTCAAGTTCTTGGGGGCCAGACCTAGCCCGGCCCTTCGAGAACTGCGCCCATTCCTATTTCTCACGCCACCGGGAAAAGTTCCGATTGTTCAAACCGAGCATTCTGGGGCTGATAGTGTGGAATTAACCTTAAAATATATACAGCCGCTTTTATAGCGCTCTCTAGCGCTCTGCGACACCAAGCCGCCAAAGTCCCCTATCCTCCCAAAACCGTTCAGTGAGTTGGCGCACCCTCATTTCTTCTAAAACCCCTTGGTGCCACACTTTCACTAGGCGTCCCCTTCGTCTCCTCCTAAGAGGAACCCAATCAAGCATCCTCTTCAGCAGCCTTTCGTCCGTCATTCCATTGACAAGAACCATACCAGCCAAGCTGCCTGGTCATGACGTCGAATACGATGTCATTTTCGACTCCCATAAACTGACGCGCTCTTTCATTGCGGACCCGATCTCTCCTAGAAGTCCCTGCAGACCTCCTCTAGAAATCCATCTCCTTAGCATCCCCTGTGTCCGTTCCTTCAGCTGCCAAACTTCAAATCCATATATAAGAACTTTTGACTACGAAGCTGTAAATTCTCCTCTTGTTCTCTTTGAAAATCCGCGGATCCCAGAGGATTCCATTCAACATCACTGTGGCGTTCCTTGCTAGAGTGTTTCCAGAGACAAGAGACCCTCCACTAGTATCTTGGCCATGGTAGAAGCTATTCTTTTGGGACTTCAGCATTCTACTGTTGACTTACCTACATGGTTGATGTTCAACAACGTGTTGGCAGTATCATTTTGCAAACAAGCCGAAAATGGTCGAAGTTTGGGAAACTTGTTTGGCTCATGACGTCACCAGAAGCTCATCGTCCACCATGTAGGTAAGTCAACAGCCGAAATTAGGGTGACGACTGTCGCTCCCTTAAAGCTGTCCTGTCCATAAGGAACTGTTGTATCTCCGAAAGTAAAAGCTTCCACCTGTCGTCATGAGGCCAGAGGAGGGTCTCCACCTGTCTCTGGTGTTTCTTAACCTTAAAATCAGTAATTAAATACCAAGAGATGGGATCTTCGAGTGGTTCACCTGAGTGTTTATACGGTTAAGGCCTATGGAGACATGGCACTTGGAGGCTCTGGTCCTGGCCTAGTGCGGCGCGGCGCCCCGGCGCGGCATGACACTGTGATACCGCGCGGTTGCGACACTCGGGCATGCCACGCCACGCGTCAAGTTGCATGTTACCGCGACAGATTACGCTCTCTCTGACTCCCCCTCTTTCTCTCCCGCGTCCTCTGAAACAGACTCCGCTCCGGTCCGCTCTATTTTTTGTCTCGAATAATATTCCCAAGGTCGCCCCGTGTAATTTGTACCTTGAATCGAGTGCTTTCCTCCGAAAGTCGCTCCGCTTGGATCCGAGTAGGTTGCCAATAGAGGAGCCCAGGAAGCACTCATCAGTCCAGAATAAGACGACCCTAATTATCGTGCGCCGGAATTGAATGATTTGCGCGTCGGAAACTGCCCAACTCGAGAAATGGGGAAATTCCGTTTCATCGCTGAAAAATGATCACGCGCATCTTTTGTCTCGTTGATTTTTTTCTTCTCTTTTTTAATTTAGTTTCCGAAGGAAATACACTTATTGCGTTCTCTTACATGGTGGCACCTGGATCTGGGACCATGTAAACCATGTGACCTTTCGAGCCGGAGATCACTAATGTTTTTTCATTTTACATTGAAAAAATAATCGCGACCTTAATTTGTTTCGAGGGGTGCAACTCCAAGGCGTAGAACGTTTTTATTGCGCCATTGAAGGACCAAAAACTTTCATATTTCGGGCCAATGGGCTCTTTTTGGGAACTGATCATGACATGCGCTAAAAACTTCTTCCATCCGCCGAATTTTTTGTCCCCCGGAGTTGGGTACTCTTTGAAGTAAGTGGTTCAATTTTGACGAAAGTTTTTCCCATTTTTAAACATCATCAGGAAAATAATCTGAAGGAGAAGTTCCAGACGCGCAATGATAATTTATTGTCAAATAAAAATCATCAAATGTGACTGTCCGCGAGGAAAGGCACCGCAGGGTCCATAGAAACCAAGAATGGACTACTAGACAAGGTACGATTTTAGCATTCTGATACATGTTTCTTAACCAGAATTTCACGTAGAACACGATTTGCGCAACGAAAATAACTGTATCCAACTCCTAACGGAGATATTAACATTTTTATTTCACATTGGTTACGAGGAATTTGAACTGCCCGCTCACAAGAAACTCAAAGTTCTACGTGAGTCAAATCGCGCACTACAACGGTTACAGCAATCTTCTCAATCGAGCAATGTTCATTTCCCACCATGTTTTGGTCAAACTATAAGCAATTTGCTACAGCTGAGTCAAAGTGTCAAGATTGAGGTTGCCAGACTTTTATATCTCAGAAACTGTCATGATAAACGTTTAGCGCGCGATGTGAATCACGTAGAGCATTGAGTCTTCATGAGGGGGTGGTTTGCATTCACGCATCAAGAATTATTGAATATCTTCGTAAGGATGTGATTTCGGTAATTTTCGTTGTTCGCATCGTGATTTACGTGAAATTTTGGTTCAGGAACATGTATCAAAATGCTGAGATTTGCACCTTGTCTAGTGGTCCATTATGAGTTAATAATACCAGAGCGTAGAGTAATTTTCACACTTAAGCACTCCAGTCGTAGTAAAGAAGTTAGGTTAATCCAAAGTTCGCAGACAAAAAAATGTATTCTCAGGAAAAATCTGCGACAACTAGATAACCCGCGCCTTAATTTTGAATATCAATCCTCTGAGGAAAGTTATGAAGATCATGCAAATTATGGAGCAGAGCGCGAATATCCGCGATCGAGTCATTTGCGATCGTCTTATTCGCGATCGAGTCATCCGCGATCGAGTCATCCGCGATCGAGTCATCCGCGATCGAGTCATCCGCGATCGAGTTATACGCGATCGAGTAATCTACGATCGAACATCCGCGATTTAATTATACGCGATTGAATTATCCGCGAGCGCACCATATTCACGAACCTTTCCACTTCAAGTCGCCTTTGCCCTGAATTTGTTGATATGACGGCTTTGAAACAATGAAACGAGTTCAGTGCGAAACTCCCAGTGCTCCGAAGTGTGCTGAGCAGGACGTCCGACAGCGGCAAAAACTAGGCCGGGAACAATGGCTGTCACATGGAGTATTTCGATTAGCCATTAATTACTCGATTGATCGAATGTCTTTCAATTTGATCGATCAATCGATTGTTAAAATTTCGAACAACTTTTACTACCGATCAATCGAAACCTGAAAACCTCCCAGGACCCCGGCCAAATTTGAAAAAATCAGCACAACTCCTTTGAAATCTTTAGCTGAAAGCCCGAAAGTTATGATATCTAATGGGAATGTAGGATTTCAAGAGAAAATATGGAGCTGATTGAGTCAAAATTTGCCAAATTTTTATCAAAACTGTACAGCATACTAGGTTTTTTACTCTCAGATTCAGCACAAATGCTGATTTACACGGTCCTCAGTACCCTGGCGGGCACACCTTAGGAGACAGGCCCTTATTTTGAAAATTTGCAGTTTTAGAATATGCACAATGAGCGATTTATCGATTGACTACGATTCGATTATTATCAATCGATTACCGAATTTTCGATTATCATCAATCGAATACTGAATTTTCGATTATTTTCAATCGATTACTGAATTTTCGATTGTTCTTAATCTATTACTGAATTTTCGATTATTATCAATCGATTACTGAATTTTCGATTATTATTAATCGATTACTGTATTTTCTATTATTATCAATCGATTACTAAATTTTCGCATCGGCAGATCCAGCGAATTCGCAACATTGTTTCTCTCCATTTAAACCTATGGAAATGTATCGATTCTTGGAGGGGCCCTGTACTCCGACAAAAAAATCGATGATTTAATTTAGGTATTTGAATCGAGGGAATCCGGTGTTGTCAAATTGCTGGATCCGCCTCTGAATTTTCGATTATCATTAATCGATCACTGAATTTTCGATTATTTTCAATCGATTACTGAATTATCGATCATCATCAATCGATTACTGAATTTTCGATCATCATCAATCGATTACTGAATTTTCGATTATTCGATGAATGTATCAATTGACCAACCGAAAAACTCTGCAGTGCTCCAATAATCTGCCGAAGGAGGCGGCGATGTGGATGCCGATGCCAGTGGCGGGGTCGGAAACGGGGACCGCCTCAAGTTGAGCTTTGATTTTAGCCCAGAAAGAGAAAGTTCCGCGCTCCCCCTTTGTGTTTCCATTCCCTAAGCGGCGCGGCGAGGCGACCACACATTTCTGCCTACTACCTCCGGTTTCGCCGTTCCTTTAATCGTAGCCCCCGTTGCGTCGCGTCGCGTCGCGTCGCGGCGTCTAACGTCATCGCGTCATCGTGACTCATCGCTCCATGGATCTTCGATAAGGGCGAGATTCGCCATAGAGCCTCCGGACCATGTGATGAATTTGACCTTGAGGGAGACCCCCTGGCGTTGCGCGTAGAGTGCCTTTATTTAGTGAGTATGAACACTGAGCCCTACACCGAGAAAAAAAGTTCGTGCGTGGGACCCGAAGTTTAGGTCATATGGATCTCTGAAGTTTTCGGATTAAGCATCTGAACACTTAAGGTCTAGCTGCCGAAGTTCAGGTCAGACATCTGAAACTTCAGTTCTCACATCTGAAGTACTTCAGTTCTTACATCTGAAGTACTTCAGATGGGAGAATCGAAGTTTTTCGGATGTGAAAACCGAAGTACTTCAGGTGTAAGAACTGAAGTTTCAGATGTCTGACCTGAACTTCGGCAGCTAAACCTTAAGTGTTCAGATGCTCAATCCGAAAAATTCAGAGATCCATATGACCTAAACTTCGGGTCCCACGCACGAAGTTTTTTTCTCCGTGTACGCTACCGTGCTAAGGAAAAACGCCACTATTTACACTAAAAAACTTTGTGGTGCAAGCCCACTGCAGTGCGAGCTCCTTTGATAAGTACCATTGATGCCTCGAGTTTTGACATGGGAAAGAGGATTTGAGATTCCAAAAAATTGCGGCGACTCTTTTCTTGTCCCCCCCCCCCCCNGGATCCGCCTATGCTAATGTCCATACGTCTCTAACAAGGTGGGCGCAAGATAAAATCCGTGTTTTGAAGGTTGTAGATCTGGCGCCATCATCCATTTTTAAGTGAATTCGGTTAAAAGTAAAAACAAATTGTCGCGTAAATTCTTATTTTATCAGACGAAATATGGCAACGTTTAAATGTCCGTGCGGCCTTTCCCCATCAGATCGGCACTATTGCACTACTTACAAGCCACTCATGGACGCTGATATTAAGTTTCTGGATAAAAAAGAGTACCGCGCCCAAAGGATGTCACCATACTCAATCCTTTTCGAGGGGCATCGCTCAGATTAGAAACCCGACAGTGGCGAGGCGTCAATGATCGACTATCGATGTTTCCCTATTTGGAGCTATGGTAAGGAATCGATCATTAAGGCTTTCGTTGCAAACACCCTGTTAATCGATCATTTTCCATAGGTTTAAATGGCAGATCAATCGATACATCGCAAAGCACGCCGCGCCTCTGAAACCCGATACACCGTCACCTGATGACCATTGAAGGTCAGATAAAATGTGAATGCACCAACTTGAACCCCGAACACAGCGACACTCGATTTTTTAATTGAAATAACTGTAAAAGAAGTACATAGAAGTGATAACATTTGTTGAAATACACGCGCATGCACTGGAAAAAAAACACACATTGGATCTAGAGTCCAGACTCTTAAAAACATCGACAAGAAAAAATACTCTTGATTGAATCGGATTTTTGCTTAAATCAAGAACCAAGCCTCTTAATTTGAGCGGATTTCCTTTTGATTTAAGCAAAAATCTGATTGAATCAAGAGTATTTTTTCTTGTCAATGTTTTCAAGAGTCTGGACTCTAGATTCGATGCGTTTTTTTTCCAGTACATGCATTTATCGTTTTTTGTTTCGCACTTTGTGGTTTTAAAATTTATCTAACGTTCTTTTTTGTTTGTGTCTAACTTTTTACAGGCGTTAGACAGGCGAGATCGAGGCAAGTGAAGATCGGGAGGTTCCGTTGCGCACGTTGTCACTCGTCAAAGATCTTCGGGGCGCACATGGTCTGCCTGGTTTTGGCGAGATTTTTGGTGATTTTTGCCGCGGGTCAATGAAACGAAGCTCAATGACCTCGGCCCGGAGGAAAAGCAAAAGTAAGAAGGCTCACTCGTGTTCCTTCCCATCGGAAGGTAAGTTTTCATCTTTGATCAAATATTCAAACCTTCAGTTGAAAGTTTTCAGAGGCTCAAAGCATCCGACTTGCGTAATTTATCACCAAAATCTATGAAGAAAAATTCTTAAAATCGAAAATTTGAAAATTAATGCTCAAATAAGTCTGGATGTAGATTCTCAGTTTTTTAATCCCCGACCCCCCCCCCTCCCAAATGGTCTATTTAACCAAGTCTCGATGGAGAATTTGCACGAAAAAAATGTATTGCTTCATCTGAGAGTGCTTAATGAGCTAAGTTCGCATTATTTTTTCTCGGTACGGGAAATTGTAGAAAAATTTATTTAAATGTGAAAAAATCTGCCGTCTTATGACGTCATCCGGCGGCACCTCTCTTTTAAACGCTTGTATTTTTTAGTAGATCAGGTAATTCGGTCCTATCTCCTCTAATAATTGTTCACTTTAGAAATCAAGAATATTCTCACGCTCAGTCCACTCAGCAGTTTCTGCTTAAAAATTAAATTCACACAATTTCAGACACCTGCAAATTCTCCACTACCAACAGTCCGGTTACTTTCACTTAACATCGTCTTTTAATCTTACGTGGTGAGAAAATCTGCTTTGAGTACATATATGTATTAAATCGTAATATTCAGTCAAAAATATGAGGTCTCTCTTTGGTGTATGAACATAATCCAGGGCTAAAGTAGATGGGTTTTTTTCTGAAAAACTTTAATGGAATGGGTTATGTTGTACACGAGAGATAAACCCGACTTGGTAGATTTTTCATGGGTGCCAACTATATGATGGACAACTATAATTTCACATATCGACGGTGAAACTACGAGACCATACATCTCGTTTACGGTGTTTAAAAATCTCAGCTCCCATTTTATTATTTTTTTGACTGAGAACCAATCAATTTCATTCCTTGAAGTTATCACAGAGTTTTCTTCGTAAGGAGAAGACAAATTATGGCAGTTTTCGAAAATTGACGTGGCGTGGTTTTCCATGGAAAAAAAAGTATGACAGGAAGTCTACAACGTCGCAAACTGAGATACGTGGTCTGGTAGTTTCACCGCCGATATCTTTCTTACGTATGATTTCAATGGATTAAAAGGATTTGTTTTTGCTTGCAACGTAGGGGAATAAGGTGGTAACACAAGCTTGAAAATTATTGACATCATATGTAAAAAACAGATCACAAGATTGTCTGTTTACTTAGGCCAGGTAATCTTGCTCGGCAAACCTGATTAAATTACAGGGAGTCAGGAAAACGTAATAGCTTAACCTACTACACTCAATAGACTTAACAGTATGCATAAATAATAGTAATATTAATAGTAGGCAATTTGATAAATTTGAAAATGTATGATATAGAGAGTGCAAATTTTATGGTAAGGAGTGGGAATTCCTGATACGCCCAACGTGATTTTTGTGAGATTTTACCTGACATAACTATGAAACATAACTAACTATGAAACATTAACTTTGACTAAACTATGAAAAATAATAAAATTAAGCAAAATATAAGATATGTATGATACATACAAAATTTAAACTTCCTAAAAAAAGTAGTATTTATAAAACACATACTATAATTATGAAAACGACAGACAAAGGGATAGTAATTAAAGAAATAAAAGCTAATATGAAAATAATATAAATTCGAACAAAAAATCTGTTTACATTAAGTCAAGGTAACTTAAAAACCGTAATATCAACTATGACTATTTTAACTTTTTGCGAGTTACTTAAAGTCTACCCAGTTGTCTGTATCTCTCGTGAGCAATAGGGGCATTGTATTATTTCCAATCAATAGCGCTCTATGTAGTGATTGATGCGTAAACTTTAGCATGGATGCATCCAGTTTGCGGCTGTTTGGCAACGACGCGACGTAAGCTACAGCTGGCATTTTGTTTGATTTCTCTTTGATTGGCCTCAGGTTGATTTCCCTCCCTTCAACACATCGCGACGTCTTACTTTTCTTACAGACGTGTAATCCTCTCACGTCATCGGAGCGCGTGCCGCAAAGCGAAGCCATCTCTCTCATGTTGCGTTTGCATCCACGCGTCGCGTCCAATTTTATAACTCGCGAACTGTAATAACATCTGCACCCTATTAAAAAATTAGAGTACTTCAGGGTAAACAGCTTTTCTGAAATAAATTAAATTTTCAAGAGGGGAATAATCATAATCTTGAATGAGAATGCAACAAGTCTAAATTTTGCCAATTAATATTCACAAAAAGGGTTCTTACGACGGCCTGTTACGCGCGGGAGGGGAAGGTGAGAAAGCAAGGTTAAAAAAAAGATTCCCCATCCGAGTGCTCTAACACTCTTTTCACTTGTGTTTTTAACTATGAATTACCCTGTACGGTACTGTGGTAATAGAAAGTCACGGAGATTTAAACGCAAGGTTAAGAAAAAGAGATTCCCCATCCGTGCGCTCTAAGACCTTTTTTAGTCATGCTTTTAATAGTATGAATCATTCTGTAAGGTACTGTAGTAATAAAAAGTCATGGAGACTTAAACGCAAGGTTAAGAAAAAGAGATTCCCCATCCGAGTGCTCTAACACTCTTTTTACTCGTATTTTTAATTATGAATCGCCCTTTTGTAGTAATAGAAGGTCATGGAGACTTAAACGCAAGGTTAAGAAAAACAGATTCCTTCTTCAACTACTCTGATACACTCGTCAAGAGCGAATCATCGTCCTAGTTATTTAAACAATTCATCTAAAGGTCTGGAACTACATTTCGAGGGAAAAAGAATTCGCCAGTATAAAAGTAACTTTATCCTCTCTTTTTCCCGGAACAAAAGCTACAGTGTTGTGCTATACGGGGAAAAGGGTTTTTTTTCGTGACAGAACTGAATAATGCATCAAAACGATTTTCCGAATCGCGTTGAAAATTTCATTTAAATTTCCGCCGGAAAACATTCTTACAACCTTCGAAAATAAGTTGAGACCGATTTAGTTCATTTTCTTGCCGACATAGCAGATTCCATGGGAGAACTTTCAGAACTTCCAGAACTTTCTATGGGAATACGCGGACCAAACGTTGTGTTCAGCCTTTAATATTCATCATACGTTCTCTTAGTGGCCACTGCAGTTTCACGACGAGGAGCTTTCAAAAGTACGGCTCAAAACATTATGATGAATGGCACCGTTGAATTTTAAACCCCCTCCGAAACCGGTTTGGTATTCGATCTGATTTACAAGGACTTCGTTTTTTTTTGTGCGTAAGACTTTTAAATTTCTCATTACTGATGCATGCAACAAATCGGAATGCCTCGTTTAGGGATTGACGTTTGAAATTTTCACTGTGAAGGTAATTCTCTACACGCGCTTATTTTCGCTTTATTCCCTTCTTTCATTTTTGTTTCAATTCTTTTATTTTTATTCACATAGAAAAAAACTTAATTGAAAAGGTGAGGTCAATTAGTGATTTTTCTACTTTTGAGGGCGGGTCAAAAAGAGCGTCAGGATTTCACGGAGAGTTTTTAAACCTGCGTTATGAGCGCGTCCCAGGATGGAAGGGGGGGGGGGTGGAAAAACTTGATTTTTTAGCGTTAGTGTTCTTATTTGCGGTTCCCTTGTTCTCTTACCCTTTCATAGAATCCCTCTTGGTTCTTAGACAGTACCCCACTGGGAAAAAAACACATTGGATCTAGAGTCCAGACTCTTGAAAACATTGACAAGAAAAAATACTCTTGATTCAATCAGATTTTTGCTTAAATCAAAAGGAAATCCGCTCAAATTAAGAGGTTTGGTTCTTGATTTAAGCGAAAATCCGATTGAATCAAGAGTATTTTTTCCTGTAGATGTTTTTAAGAGTCTGGACTCTAGATCCAATGTGTTTTTTTTCCAGTGCCCGGAGAAAGAGAGCGTAGGCGCCACACACTTTGCCCACTTTATGGATTCGTTGAACAATGGATCGCATTCAATACATCAAACAGGCATTCTATCGCTGAGATAATATCGATATCGATTGGTTCGACTTATAAACGTCGCCTCAAAAGTCAATCGAGTAATCTGTGGAAACGGGTTTTCGTCATTGATTTTTAATCTTTATGAGTACGTACTACATGGCAACGAATCGTGAAATTGTTAGGCGTTTCCTCTTTTCCAGCTTTTCTAACTTAGATCTTAAAATTTTTGTTTGAGGTTATGCTCTATTGTTTTGAACGAAACGATACATCGAACCACTATCGAATGCGATCCCTAGTAGATGAAATTTGCGGAAAGAGGGAAAGACAAACGACGGGGCGGGGCCGTAGCATGCTCGACTTCAATACAAATATAATTCATTGTCAGCTGTCCAGAAAATTGCATGCCTCCATTGATTTCGCTCGGATCAAGGTGACCAGCTATTATTTGGACGTATTTCTGCCAATCGGAACTTTGTGCATTATGACTTGAGCCCTGTTATGCATGTAGTCTTATGGGTCTCAGGGATCATGTCTTAATGTACTTAGTTCCGTTGGCAGAAATATGTCCATTTATCGAGCTGCTCGTCATATTGTCCCGTTCCCGTTCGTTGTGAGTCAACGAGAACCTTTTCTCAATTCCCCAAGCTCCGCTCTTTCTATCAAGAGACGTTCACTCAACTCAACGACGTATTTTACCGATCCTTCAGGGGCGGACTGGCCACAGGGGCGGGGAGGCGATCGCCTCCTAACAATTTGCCACGGAGGTCCCGAAGGGGCCCCCGCGGCGAATTTTTTTCGAGTTATGGTTTTACCCCTGTAATGTTGTAATTTTTTTATCCTATTCAGTCACTAAAAGGTCCCAAAATCCTTGAAAATTTGTCTCTAAGTGACATGAAAGGTCGTCTAAAGCTTTTGTGATGAAGGGGCCCCAAAGAATCCTGAGAATGGGTTATTTTGAAGTTCAAATACTGTAGAATTTGACTCCAATAATGCATAAAATTGCGTTTAAAAAGTGTGTAATTTTCCACATTTTCCGGGGGAGGGCCCCCAGATCTCCTTAGAGGGGCCCCCGAACGACAGGAGGGGCCCCCAAAATCTAGGTCGCCTCCTAACTTTTCGACTTCCAGTCCGCCCCTGCGATCCTTCACGAGCTATACGAGCAATTATTGTAGTGTAAAAGGTTGAGTCGAAAATGACATTAAGTAAAAAATTAAGAAAACTAATTAAAAAGTTAATTAAAAAGTCGATTTCGAAAATCCAACGAAGGCAATTAATCTTACGATTCGCTTATCATGACTGATGTGTGTCAAGTTCATCGAGAGTCAAGCCTCTGAAGTGAGCTTTAAAATTGCCTAGCGCACAGGGGTCATCGCATCATTCACCATCGCGTTAAATAAGGTTGGCAACCACCTTTTCTCACCCAGTTCCACCTTCTCCCGTTTAGATTCCATCCATTCCATCCTTGGTTCCTTCCACCTTGTTTTCATCCAAGTTTCACATTTAGTAACTAGTGCGTCACTGACTGGTGGAAGCAAGGTGGAAGAAACTACGGGTGTCACTTGTCACTATCGCGGTGGATGACGTCAAAAACCCGACTTTTCAAAGGGCGATATCTCGGTTAATATTGTACGTAGAAAGTTGCGGTTTGGACTGAGCATTATTATTTATAGCTGATCTACAGGAATTAAGCATCAAAACACGATCCTGTGACCAGCTTAACTGACCCATTGCCCAATTGGATGTGGTAGTAGCTTATGAGGCTTGGTTCCTTTCTGCTTAACGTAGAGTCCCTTTATGCCCAGAGTTACGACATCAAAATTCTGGTCGGGCTAGGTTGGGCTGAAAGTGACCTAAAAAAAATCCAATTCTGATTGGTTCTCGCTAGCTCATGGAGTCACAAAAAAGTGCACCAAGATGGCGGTGGCTCGAATGTAAACAAAAATACTGGAGACATAACCTAATTGTGATTCATCAAGAGTAAATTGTTATTTTCATCGCACCAAAATGAAAATGGATTAAGAAATCAATCTCTTTTTATTTTATTGCAATTTCTTTGGTTAGGTTTTGATCAGTTTTGTTGATGTTGTTGTTTTTAAATGACAGACATTGCAGGATTCCTTATCCTTATCCCTCAATATTGTTCGTTTGGGTGCACACTTTTGTGACACCATGGCCAGCCGAGGCCAGCTGATAACCGAGATGTCTTAACTCTGGGTACAAAGAGACTCTAGAAGAAACCACTGGTGTAACTACCGCAATGGATGACGTCAAAAACCCGACTTTTCAAAGGGCGATATATCTCGGTTAATATTGAACGTAGAGTGTTGCGGTTTGGACAGATCTTATTATTTGTAGCTAATCTGCAAGGATCGAGCATCAAAATACGATTCTGTGACCAGCGCAACTGACTTATCGCTCAATTAAATGTGGCATTAGCATTGTCGGATCCAGCAATTTGGTAACATTGTCTTTTCTCCATTTAAACCTATGGAAATATATCGATTCTTGGAGGGGCCAGGTAATCCGATGAGAATCGATTATTTACCACAGGTTTAAATGGAGGCAATCCGGTGTTGTCAAAGTGCTGGATCCGCCTCTGGGCAGTAGCTGATGAGGCTTGGTTCCTTTCTGCTGAACGCGGTCCAATTTGCCCTGCTTTCGAGTACACCTAGAGTGCATTGAATTTTGGACGGATCATCGACGGGAATGAGGGGCACCGATCGAGGGGTCCGCGGACAGCCCGCTCGTTAGCCCTGCGAGACGGGACGGGGCTGGAGTAGATAACCCGCGCTAATTTCTACAGGAAAGTCCTCCCGTCGGTTCTAACTACGGAGGTGTGTAATGAATTCGTTGCGTCGCCCGACGCGCCGGCGCAGCTTGCTCAACAGTTAACGGCGGGTTATTGAATAATGTTCGATGGTGAATGACGTTTAATGAGCGAACGGACAGATTCAAAGCACACTGAATAGCTTTGCATACCGCGCTTGATTGGGCTCACTTGAGCCTCAGCCTCAGCCCGAACGCTGCCGTGCTACGGAAAAACGCCGTAAGAGCATTCGGATGTTGCCAAATTTCTCCTCAGAAAATATTTATTTCTGAAGAAAGCTATGCATTTTTCTCCTTGAAATTTTCGGAGTTTTTAGATCCTATCACGAATGGAATTCTCTGTAAAATTAGAAGAGGAATGATCATAAATTTTCCTGTAAATTCGTGATTTTCGGAGGGAAATTTGGCAACGCCTGAAGGCTCATACGGCGTTTTTCCTCAGCGCGACGGGGAGAAAAATGCAGCTCGGAGGCGGAGATTATCCTCTGATTGTTCGCCCCAGATCCTTTGACTTCGTCTGTCTCAGACGCAAGTGACGCAACCGGGATCCAGACGTCTCTCCGAGAGGAAAAGAGTTGTTAATAACTTTATTTTAAAAAGACGCTATGTGTATATAATTGGACGTCATCAAGCAGACGTGATGCTCGGCTTCGAAGAACGTCGTATCGTCTATTGCCATCCATCGGTATGGCCGCGATTTTCTCAGGCTTCCCACTTGAATGGATCACTTTTTTTCATGTTGATCTTTATTTAATTTTATTTTTTAATGATGTCGTTTAGTAACCGTCTAACAATCAAGAGTGATGGCTCAATCTATGAAACCTGCATTGAGACGGTTTTAAATTTCAGTCCATAATTCATTTGGATCGAGTCAAAACAGAAAAGAACCTCGTATCGTACGGTGCAACGTGATTTTCTCAAGCTCCTCATTTAAATAGATCACTTTTTTCCTATCGCTCCTTTCTTTTTCCTTTTTTTAATAAAAAAAATGTCACTTGATAACCCAGACAACTCGGCTCTCTACTTGGTTCTTCTAACGAAGGCGATTGATTCGCACGACTGACCTCATCTGTGAATGTAACCGAGCGTTTTTTCCTCCATGATACCAGAAGACACGAAATAAAGAACCTTAAGTTTCTTGCGTTCGATACGACGTTCTTTAAAACTCAGAATCATGTTTGCTCAATGAAGATGTTGGTAGCATGTGACACTGTGGAAGACTAAAATACGGGAGCCAATCAGCAGGGATACAAATCAAAGGAGGAAAAAGCTCTGCTGAGGTCAAGAACTAAACATAGTTTCTTGATCAATTTTCGCCAACGTTCGCATCCATCCACTTTTTGGGTCCATATAGTTACACGATCCAATTGAGTCATCCCCCATACCCATGGTACCCCTGGTAAGTGGGTAGTTGCTATAGACCTAGGGGGAAAATGATGGACTAACTATAGGGTGTCTTGTAGGTTGCCGTTAGTTAGTCTATTACATACCTCCTTCATCCATTGCAACCACTCGCTTCCTCTAATAGAATCCCTCCATAACCCTTTTGTCTTCCTTGTCTTGTGGCTTTGTCTATCAATTTCAATAATCGGCCCGCTGATGGATTTTCGAAAATTCACACCTGTCTGTGCTCTCGTTATACAGGCACTCTACCTAAATGAGACTTTGAAGGAAAAACATACGCCACCTTTTCCTGTCACAGACCTTGCATAGCGGCCCATTGGGCGACTCGAAGTGCAGTGAGGCTGATTCTGGATAGAGTCCACGCATACATAATCAGGAATCTAGTAAGCGCTAGGATTCTTTTTCGCCCGTGTAGGAAGTGCGGGGTCCGTGAAATACATTGTCTTTGGTTCGGGACGGCTGAAACACTTTGTCTCCGAGGGGGCAGAGCAAGGATGGAGACGGACCGCGCGGCGGCGACGGCTGCGGGGAGGAAATAGACGCTTTATAGGCTATTGTGCTTGCCGGGTCTGTTGAGTGTTCTCTCTTGGCGAAAGGTCATCGGCTCTAACGGACGCAACCCAAGGCATAGGCCCAGCGACGACGCTCAGGCATCGAGGACGACGAGCGGCAAGCGAGCAGAAACCGCGTTTCCGCCCGCGTTTTCGAATGGAGTTACGACGTTTGCGCCGCGGGCACGTGAGAATAGTCCGGCGCGGAGTTACGCCTGCGCCTGCGCACTCGTCTCGGTTATTGTCGCACTGAGTCGCCTTCCCGCCGTCCGTCCGGCAAGGAGCACGTACTCCGGAGTCTCGATTATCCGCGGTCATTTTTTTTATTATTATTATTTTGTTTGTTTTATTTTTATTTATCAATCTATTTTCATTTTTATTTATCTATTTTTAATTATTTTTTTACTTGCATTTATTTTTTATTTTTACTTATTTTTTTATGTTCATTTTTTACGTATTTTTTTGGTTCATTTTTTTTTAATTGTTTTTATTTATCTATGTTTGTATTTATTCGTTTTTTCTTTAAATATCCGCGGTCATCGGGATTTCTATATGTTGCGGGGAATAGGCCAATTTTTTTTGTTAGCACTAAAACTACCGAAGATTATGATTAGATCATCACCTGCGATGGAGTTAGGAAAATTGTCTTTTAACTAAATGAAGAGATAAAATGGACGTATTTCTGCCAAACAGAACTATGTGCATTAAGACATGAGCCCTAGGACCCATAAGAATATACGCAGCAAGGCTCATGTCATAATGCACATAGCTCAGTTTGATAGAAATACGTCCAAATAAGAGAATTATACTGCCATATTATGAAGGAGAAGTACGGTATCCGCCAAGTTTTCAATTTTGAGTTTACTTCTAAAGTCAACGTAATTTAAGACGGAGAAACCTTTAAAACTCGTCAAAATTTCCGGAAAGTTATAATTCACGAACAACTAAACACGTGTTCTCTCGTATGTGGAGAAATTGAGGTGTTGTAGTGTAAACAACCGTGGCGTTTCCGGATGGAGAGCGCAGACCCATCCATACGTCTGTTTTCGTATAGGTACATACGTTGTGCTATGCTGAGTGGAAGACCATCTTATGCAAGTGGATCGGCGTTGTGAGTAAATATCTGTCCATCAGTCCGCAATCCGCTGTGCAGATTTTGCATTGACATAGAAACACCACCCAGCACTGCCAGCAAACGTACCTGATCGAACTGTCTTACTTTTCTACCCGGGCGTTCAAGTCTCTGCGTATGTATTTTAAACCGAGGGTTCTAGCACCTCCAACAATTTGTCGGCAAAAATACATTTACAAGGGAGCAACATTGAAATGTAACTATGTTCTCTCGTCTCAAGATATGTACAGGACTGTGTTTTTTTTTAGCCTTTCTCTCTCTTTTCGTCCAAGTTTCCCGGGCAACTAAGAAAAGTTCGGCCGAGAGTCCTCTGAAAATTGCCCGGAGAAGTTCTCCTTCCCCGGAACGAGGAAAATCCCAGTTATATTCCTAGTAACAGATAAATACGGTTCTTACCCAGAACCCTAGTAAATGGACAGATGATTACGAAGAGGAAGAGGAGGAAGAATGAGATGAGGAAGAACGATGAAGAATACATAGAAGAAAAGTAGGCAGAAAAAAGGGAAGGAAAAAAGAAGAATAAAATGAAGAACAGGAAGGGGGAGAGGAAGAAGATGAGGTTAAAGGAAGGAAGAGGAGGAGGAGAAAAAGAAGTATAGAAGACGGAGAAGGAAAGGAGGGAGAGGGATAGAGAGAGGAAGAAGAATGAACATAAAAATCTCTGGGAAATTAAGTAAATTAATAGAATGCGGGACATTTTGGCGCCCCCACGGTTGAGACACCCCCCCCCCCCCCC
>NW_017547234.1:2735996-2829555 GCF_001854935.1 Bemisia tabaci
GCCCCTAGCGATGGACCTGACTCTATCTGGTGGTCCATTCTGAGAGGGTTTAAAGAGGGTATCGATAGATAGAATCAGAGACAAGAGACCTTCCACTGGCATCTTGACAATGATGGAAGCTTTTACTTTCGGGACTCCAACACTCGGCTGCTGACCTACCTACTAGGTGGATGGTTAACAACGTGTTAAGAATTTCGTTTTGCAAACAAACCGAAGAGCCCTGTGTCCACTCATCAAAATTGGGTCAAAATGGAAGCTCAAGCAAAGTAAATCGATAAATACGATCTGTTCGCGATTGTTGATCAAAAAATAGTCGCGCCGCTCTATTTTGAGTTGCAACACTCATCAATCGCCGTCGAAATTGATTCACTTTGAGCTTCCATTTTGGCGCCACTTTGACGAGTGCAGACAGGCCTACGGGATACTTTCCGGGCTCTTGACGTCACCCGAAGTTCTTCATCCACCCACTAGGCAAGATGACTGTTGCTCCCGTGTAATTGCCCACAAGGAAGCGTTGCATCCCCGAAAGTAAAAGCTTCCACCTGTCGCCAAGAGGCCAGCGGAGGGTCTCATGTCTTCGGTTAGGACGTGGACGCCGAATCGCGCGGGGCGGGAGCATGCGGCACCGAGGGAAATTAGATAATCCGCCGGGGTTCGGATCGAATCCGGCTCATATGTTATAAACGTTACATCATCCGCATCTAGAGCTCATTCCCTCCTGCCTCGGCCGCCTCGCCGAGCACACTTCGCTCCTGATTATCCGCCGTTCCGTTTTGCTGCGGTATCATTAGACGTTCCTCAGACGGACGACGTCGATGCGCCTCGCGCTCCGCGCAGGCTCCGAGCCCCGTTCCGTTGTCGCTTCATTTCCCGCGTCCAATTTCCAGCCTCCCGTCCTCGGCAGCAACGCCGTAAGAGGCCTCCAATCTTGCCAAACCTCCGCTTGTCACACTTCAAAAAATCTCCGGCCGGCCAACGGTGGATCGAGTCAATCAGAGAGGTCGGAGAAGAAAATTTTGACTAAAACTGTACACTTTTTGTCTATTACGTCTCATTTTAAATTTTGAGGGGTGCCATTTTTAGAGAATTTCACGAGGAAACCAATGAAACCACTTTTAGAATTTCCAAGTTTTGTATAAACGGAGTTATAAGCTTTTAAAGTTTCCCAATTTTGTCCGACCCCTCTAATTGACTCGATCCACTGTGCGGCCGTGGAATAGTCGTACTCACGGACATACTGCCGTGCTAAGGAAGAGCGCCGTACGAACATTCGAGAGTTGTCTGATCTCCTGTGATGAAACATGTATTTTTTACAACATTCACGCATTTTTCCCTTGAAATTCTCAGATTTTCAGGTTATATTACGAACAAAATGTTCTGAAAATTCTGGAAAATAATATTCACAATTTCCCCAGTATTTTTTTCCACAGCTCAATTTTCCACATTTCGGCAATGTGTGTTTTAGGAGGAGAAATTTGACAACGTTTAAATGTGCTCACAATGCTCCTGCCGTCGCGTCACACGGCAGCCTTTAAGCCTCCAAGCTATATGCTAGAGCGCTTACACAGTGAGAGAATAGATGCCTTGAATTCCCGTTCTGATTGGCTCCCCCGCACCGTTACAGGGCTCCGAATAACCGAGCTCGGAAATAAAGACGTATGAGCGTTCCTACGTTGCAAAATTTCTTCCAATGATGTGCCATCAATTAGTGATCGCTGAAATTGCAACGCCGCGCCACTCAAGACGTGAGCTTGAAAATGCATCAACAGCTTCGAATTATTTTCCAATTTGCGCCATGGCGTTTTCCAACGGATGATTTAAAGGGCACTAAGAGTAAGAGGGAATGACTGTTACGCGCATCGGAATTTCGCCTTCAATTGTCGAGATAGGCAAGGGGACATACTCCGCGCAGCTATAGTTATCTATTTCAGGATTTCTATCTCGTGTTAATGTTAACTACACATCTTGCCTGGCAGGAAATTATACCTATTCATATTCTTTAGAAGATCTTGAAGAGAGATCTGCTATTCTGTGCTTAATAATGAGTATACAATGCAAACCCAACAATTTATCCCCAAACTAAGGGGATGAAGTTATGAAAGTGTATGCGCAGAAAACGCCATTAAAGCGTAAAATTGGATCAAAGCTGGCCGTAGAATGGCTATGAAGTGACTTTTAGAGATCAATCCTAGTCTTTACCTTGTGATGATAGTGAGTAATATGTTCAGCAGTGCGTTTTGACGCCCTGGACGCAATGTGATTAACTTTTTCGACGAATTTCTAGATGGGCCATTCATCGACCTGAGGGCTAAAGTAATGAAGAACGTCCATATACTGAAAGGGGAATGTGCAAAGATTGTCCATATACTGATCGTCGTTTAAAGAAAAAATTAAAAAAATAATTCACCCAGGCTACTAAAAGTGCCAAAGGAAAAACGCCGTATGAACATTCGAGAGTTGCCGAATTTCCACCGAAAAAACGTTTATTTCTGAGGAAAGTTAAGAATATTTTTCCTTGACATTTTCAGGAGCTTTAAGTGATATTACTATCAAAATTATCTGAAAAATTGAAAGAAAAATATCCATAAGTTCACCAAGGAATTCAAGTTCAATCAAAGGAAATTTGGCAACGCCTAAAGGTCCATACGGCATTTTTCCTTAGCACGGCGCAACGCATGCTCTCATCAAATTCAAATTCACGAAACAACGGTTTTTCGTTTTCCATTCAAGTGCTTTTGACAGTTTTACTCAGATATATAATTGCCACTGAAACCGAACGGTAAATACATTTTTGAATAAGCAAAATTCACTATGTGGCAACACTGCTACAATATTATTTTAGACGGTGAGTAAACTTCACACAGCACAGGAGCTTTCCTTCCACTTGAAAGGAAAGAAAAAGAGATGGGAAACTAAATAATGCAATGTTGTTCGCACTCATTTCTCTTCTCTCACTGTAAATGCTGAATGAAATTAAATAGAATAACTGGTGTCTCACGCGCTGGAGCTCTGCGAAAAAAAAACACTGGGTTAATCTGTCGAGGAATTTGTTTGCTCCCGTAAGTGGATAAAAAAGTGTCTGTGAACGTCTAAGCCTATTCGTGTAGATTAAAGTAAAAAAGTAGGATACTTTCCATTACTTTCTGTGGAGCTGGAATTATGTTCAATTCGACTTTTACTAACGCCGCAGCGACGCACCGCAGCCACATTCACGAGAGCTGAGAAAAATACGCGCTGATTTCTCTCTCATCAGCGTTTTTTTTTCAGTTGCCAACTTGATGAAAAAAAAAAATAAAATAACCTCCCTGATGGTTTCATGGTCGCTAAACCGATATATTAGACGCACATGGACCGCTTTGGTATACCAATTGCTCCAGCAGTTGTGATAGTCCACGGGAAAAGTGACTTAGTAAACAAAAAAATCATAACTTAGTTATTGCTACCAGACCATGAATGAGAATTCCGAAGACACTGCGGAAAGAACGCCCGACGTAGAAAATACTAGTAAATTGCAAGAATTTCTCAAAAAACTTACTCTCGATTGAAATCCTCTTTAAAGCCGTGATGAAATATTTACGGTCAATACAAAAAAAAAAAAAAAAAAAAAAAAAAAAAAAACGCGACAAATGAATGATTGGTGCAATAACTAACATTTCTTCCTTGGCGCCTTTCCTCAGCGGAACAACGCCACGGAGTCTTCGAACGCAATGGTACAAATTTTTGCGTGTGGTTTTACTGTCCTCCTTAATTATTGTTGCGACTATTGATAGCGTGTTGTAATATGTAATGGGCTAAACATTTCGGTTAACATTTGGTATGGAATTTGTTCACAGAGCACATTTTGGCCGGTTGGGCCTAAGACCAGCATGCACCTGGCCATCTTAATAACAAGTAAGTGTCTCCTTTGAATTTTCAGACTTGTCTCCCCTCTTTTTCTTTCTTTCTTTTACTTCTTTCGAGGAACTGAGCTACTCTCTTGAAATCATGAGACCTGGAGATATTTCATTTCTTCTCTTCTAGTTTACCATTGGCGGGAGCGTATTAATTTTCCACGCCGCTTTCTGAGTGTTTCACCAGTTTTAGACCATTCATGGGACGCCTGTAGGGATTCATTTCAACAAATCCGACCTGAAGAAAGAAAAACACATTTTACTTCTGAGGCAGAAATGGATGATACCTTTTGCAATTCAACTCTAGGTGCTTTTGTAAGAGCTAGAAATGTTAGTTCCTATTCTTAAAATGCATTCCAAATGTTTTGGAATACTCGGAATAAAATAGGGTAGTCGACACAACCAGCGGCTAGTTAAAAATNTAACCCGGTATTTATCGTCACCACCGCACGGTAACTGGCGCATTTTTAACTAGCCGCTGGTTGTGTCGACTACCCTATTTTTTCCGTATAGTAGGTATATATCTATCTATATTTTTACTTGACTAAAAGCTTCTCGTACGATTTTGATACCAATTTCTATCCAGAGGTGCCTGACACCCCATGAAGTCTTTTTTGTAATTAATAATACGAGGAAAGAGACAGGGAGGAGAATAACTGCTTCTTTAAAGCGTTACATAAAAATGTATTCGAGAAATACCTTTACCCGTCCAAATAGCCCCGCGCTTACATGAAAATCGAGAGTTCCTACTCGCAAAACTGGCATTGGCCACGTGTTTTTGGCCGAATCACCTCGAAATGGTGCTTTAAATATTGCGTAAACCCCGTCGTTCGGGTACTAGTTTATTCATCTTTATTTATCTTCATAAACCGAAGCGACCGACCAACCTGGCGGTAATTTGAAGACCGCAGTCGTATCGCTTTGGGTGCCTCTCTGTAAATAAATTAGGATTCACCGGCAATCAGTATCATCTACTTTACGAATAGATGCTCTTGAACTTCCATCAAACAGCTAAGGCCGTTCATAAAATACGTAACGCTGAAAATCAGGGTTTTTTACCCCTTCCCCTCCTCTCAGCGCATACTCGTAACTCAATCTACTCCCCCCCAAAAATTACGGTTCGATTCTTTCACCTCAAATCAGCGTTTTCGGATGTATACTTTGGATGAAATTTTATCACCTCGCGCTGATTGTCATCTTAGCTTTTCGAAAAATTGGCGCTGAATGCCGGTTTTAGCGTTACTTACTGCAGCCATGAACACCCTCCTCTCCTGTAATGTACCCGTTAAGCTGGCTCAAACTTCCCCGCCCCCTCCCTTCCGAGCCTTACGTATTTTATCGACGGAAACCTGTTTCAAACTTTCCGCCGACACTGAAAAAGAAAACCAACACAACTGAGCGTTTTATCGATTTCGGGTGATCTGTATCGGAAGAGCATATAGGTCATGCCTCAGAGATTTAAACGCGCGGACTAAAAAGTAACCGTTTATTTGGACATAATAATCAAGCTTCTATTGAAGATACTCAATATTTTAATTTGATTTCATATCCTCGAATTACCTGAAAAAATGACTCGTAATGAGGTTATGACAAATGATAAGTGACGTCCCCTCTTCTCCCCTCACAATTAAATACTTACAAATTTTCCAAAATCAAAACAGTCACAAGCTTTCGGTGTAAATAGTAATATTTTATGAAAGCTTTGTCGACAATGATTTGGAAGACTTATGACGACCTATCTGACTTAGAAACCGATATATAATTGAATTGGGTCAAGAATTTCCCATGAGCTGAGAATATTTTTGGTATCATTTAATGACTATTTTGGGGGAANGGGGGGGGGGGGGGTGAGCAAGAGCAATTAAAGGATCGGCGTCGCGTAGTTTGTGCACCAATCATAAGTCGTCTGTGTTAAATACAGAAAAATCATAGGGACTCAAAAGGCATAAGTACAGTTTTTGCTATTCCGAGAAATACGTGTTTGAACTTTCAAAATTTCATGGATCCTTATGGCGGAAAGAGAGTTCAAACTGAATTTTCAATGCTTAAAAATGAAATTTGGGAGCCAATTTGTTTACAGAATATGCATTAAGACTAGTCTTACTTGGAATCATTGATAACTCGATTGTTTCAAAAACTGGAGTTATGCATGCGCCTTTGTCCTCCGAACCCCTTAATTCTTCTCTCAAGAATGCATCAACATGTTTTAAGGCCAAAGCAATATTTCTTTAAAAAAACGAGTTTAACATTGTCACAGTGATGCAGTAATATCACGCCGAATTGCCACGAGACTATGTACCATTACTCCCCCCCCCACCGTTCTGGGTCTTTTCAAGAACTGCACACAAATGCCCATCGATAAATCACGAGCTCGGAGCTGAGAGTCATTCAGCTAAAACAAAAAGCGGGAGGCCTACAGATCGCTTCAGACGGGACGGGCCTTCAATTAGCCCAGTATTAATTTCGTAAGAGCAGGCGTATTAATTGAAAAATAATTGAATAACAACGGCTAATGGCGGTCGGAGAGCGCGCGTTCACTTTGTACTCGGAATGATTCTTAGGCTCAGCGAGCGCATGCGGAGATGGAGAACGACCTTTCGCCGTGTCTATAATCCATTCTTGTTAGATTGATGACAGGCGTCAACGCTTGACGGGGATCTTTGACAAACGCTAGTCAGGTCATGGAAGCGCCAGAGCTGGAGTCAGAAACAAGAGCAACTTTTACGAGTACACCCACAGATTTTCGTAACTTGGATTCAAGCTGTAATCTGCGCGAGCTAACACTTAATCTCGGACCAATTCCTCATGCATGGAGATGATCGGTAGAACAGTGTCAAAATGTCAGTTACAGTCAAATTTTCTACTGGTCTCCAAGATAAGTGAAACGATAATCTCGGATCAATCCCTCGTGGAAACGATCAGTAGAACAGTGTCAAAGTCAATCGAGTTTAGCAGAAAGGAACCAAGCCAAATCAGCTACTGCCAAAGTTAACCGGACAATTTAATTTTTTACAAGAAAATACTTGTGCGGATTCCTTTGAACATTTTAAGGAATTTGCTTCATACTATGCAGAAAATTCACTAAAATTTGCACAAAAATCCGCGCAACCGTTTTCATGTAAAAAAATTAAATAACCCAATAAAATTTGGCAATAGCTGGTGTGGCTTGGTTCCTTTCTGCTTAACGCGGTCGACTTAATCTCGGATCAATCCTTCATGGAAACGATCGGTATAGAACAGTGTCAAAATGTCAGTTGCAGTTGAATTTTCTACTGATCTCCAAGATAAGTGAAATGAAGGCACAGACAGGACCGAATTAAAAGTTGGCGTATGAAGAGCGGCTGGACTAAGTACTAGTAGATCAAGGGTGCTAAAATGAAAAATAAAATTCATTAAATTTGATGAAACTGATAAATAACTTTTTTAACCTATACATAGGACAAGCGAAAGCACTCTACATAAGGCCCGAATACTGTAACAGGCTGGTAGAATCATATTGGGTCCATATTATTCTGCGGAAAAATTAAAATGAGAAAAATTCAAAAATTAGAATTAGAGACGCAAAATGAATTTAAATGAGTTTCAGTGCAAGCCTGAGGATGAAATGGTTCAGCATTATTGGGTATTCATCCACCTAATGTCCGCCTTCAATTTTGCCGCATATGCAACATGCAACAAACATCCTGGAAAGCGGATCAGTTATCGTATCGTAATGCTGCGGAGAAAGAATTCGTTTTGATGCCTTTCAACGATCGGACACTACGAAACGTCTCCTCAAAATTTTGTTCTGTGTTTATATCCACACGATCGATAGATACACGACAACTGGCGCTGGACATGAGTTCAACATCAAACAGCTTCACCTAACAATTCCATGAGGTTCGGACTGTGACATGAGGTTCGGACGTTGAGACTGGACTTACTGCTCACTTGCTCGCTGAGTGTTGCATCATTAAGACTTTGCGCCGCGTCGCACAGAGGAGAACCGTCGGGAGAGGTTGGACATGAAATGTTTGACTATTACTGCAAATTCTAATGTTTATTCGTCACATTAAAATGTTTAACGACTACTTTCCTGAGGAAATTTTACGAGAAAACCAATGAAACCACTCTTAAATCTTCGCGTTCCGTAACAAAGAAAAAGCTTTTAATGGTTCTATATCATGTTCAATTTCATCCATTGACTTGTTCCACTGTGAGTCGGTTCACTCATTTGCTCAGTGATAGAGCGATTCGCTCTTAGTTAATAAATTTCACCTCAGCAGTCACCGCAGGGTTGCCACTTTCGAGGCAGATGGAGCACCTGATCCAAGCTTTGTGCTTTGAAACTTTTTCCCATCTTTTTGAAAAAAGTGGGTTTGTCACACACTTGACACACAGTCCACTGAGTAGGCATACTGTTGTAGAAATCGCACGAAAATGGCTCGAAGCATGTGTAAAGTGCGTAAAATACACCTCAAGAAACAAAAGCGGAGTCTGTACCACGCATTTTCAAATTGTCTGCGTCTAAGGACATTTTTTCTCAATTGCCAGAATTCAGTTTTGTCCAGGATAGGTTCGTAAAAGCCTAAGGACGGAAAAAATCTGGTAAAGTGTCATCAATAATTTCTACCGTTTAAAGAATTGGCTCCTGCATTTTTTCTTAACGAAAAGAAAACTAATTTATTAAGATTGAAATCATACGTATCTCGATCGACCCCCCCCCCCCCCCCCCCCCCCCTTACCCCCTTCGTGATCGCCCAAGAATGCGGAAAATTAGAAAATGCATGGGATGAGCTGTAACAATAAAAGTCGTGCGTACGGTCTGCGGTAAATTTTCCTTTTTGCAGGCATGCTCAGCGTAATTTTCGCACAATTTTATCTGATACGAGTACCCGCAATTCGTACATACCCGGTTGAAGATCTGCATCCAATGGATGGAAGAAATGCACTTTATATATTGCCTGTTAGTCGCCGTACGGTAAAACATGGTCCCTGAGAATTTGCCCGTCTTGGCAACGTTGCAACTTTTGACCTTTATCCAGCTCAAATTTAAAGTGCACGAGTATTTTAGTTCCATTGAGCACTCTTTCAGGCTGCTGCTTCTTACCCTCAAAAATTAAACGCACTTTGGTTTGGAAGCGTAAGAGATGGTTGTAGCAATTTTTAAGCATCAAAAAGTCAGTTGGAACTTTCTTTTCGCCGCAAGGATCCATGTAATGGAGAATTCGCATGCAATTTTTTTGTCGCTTCATCTCAAAGTGCTTAAAGAGCTGATTTCACAGTATTTTTATAATTTTTTTCTGATTTGGGAAATATTATAAAAATACATTTAAAAGTGAGAAAATGAACCGCCTAGTGACGTCATCTGGCGGCATTTCCCTTTTAAACACATGTATTTTAGCAGATTAGATAATTTTGTCATATCTTCTCCAATAATTGTTTGATTCGTGAACCAAGGGTATCCCCGTGTTCAGCTCACTCAGTAGTTTCCACTTAAACACGAAATTAATTAAATTTCAGACACCTGCAAATTCTCTATTTCAAAACTTCAAACACGTATTTCGCGAAACAGCAAAAACTGCTTTCATGCGCCTCGTTCTCCAAGCTCCTCAAATGAGAATTCACGATTGCCGAGTAAAGCCCTAACATGTAACAAACAAAACATAGGCTCTGGTCACCGAGGATCTGGGACGTGTTTTTCGGCAATGCACGATGTAAGGGTCTCGATAGGTGGGCCACATCAATGGTCGATCCGCCTAGTCCTTGCCACACTATTGGTGTTTTGAAAATAGCGATTGTGTCAGAGGGTCTTGGTACGCCGGTTTAAGGTAAGCAATAAATTCGTCGAAATGAAGTAACATTCTCTCCGGGTCAACTCCTCGAAAACACTGCACTCTCGGCCAATCCGTGGATCGTTGGACTCCACCGGGCGAGCCAGTCAACTTAAGTGGTCTTCTCTTTTACTTTTACTCCTAGCGTCGAGAGGACAAAAAAATGGTCCCGTGAAATCAACGCTCAATGTTCAATATTTTCGAATTAATTTCGGTTTGTTGAGCTAAAAAAGAACCTGCACTTTAAAAAAAAAACACACACACACACCCTCATTGGATCTAGAGTTCAGACTCTTGAAAACATTGACAAGAAAGAATACTCTGGATTAAATCAGATTTAAGCTTAAATCAAAAGGAATTCCGCTCAAATTAAGAGGCTTGGTTCTTGATTTAAGCTAGATTCTGATTGAATCAAGAGTTCTTTTTCTTGTCGATGTCTTTAAGAGTCTGGACTCTAGATACAATATGTTTTTTTCTTTCCCAGTGTGTGTGACCTATCTCCTCGTTCATTATTGTGAAAAACCTTCGGTTATATAGAGCTTACAGTCGCGTGAACCGAAATTTTCGATGAACAGAAATGAGTTCGGTTCGGTAAATCGAGAATTCAACTCTACGTTCCAAAAGTTGAGGTAAACATAGGCGGTGAAACTTTGGTTCAAATGGAACATGTTTCGCATAAACCGAAATTTTCTGGTTCGGTGAACCGAAAAACCGAATGGACCGATGGCTCCGTTCGCCGAAACCGAATTCGGTTCTGCCAGCCAATAAGTCCAGTTAGCGCGGCTGACCGACGGTCCAGTTCTTTGAGCCGAGCAACGGCCACTGAACTTATCGGTCCAGAAAATCGAGGTTTATTTCTCTGTGTGAAACGAACATTTTGGTTCAAGTATACTGTTTTGAAGATGTTACTCACATTTTAGAGGACCATACTAGAAAAGACCAAATGCACCAGTGCAAAGATAGATATCCTACATTGCCATGTTTTTAATGGGTGAGACATCTGTTAAATATTTGAGGTATATGTAAAAACTTGGTTTATTAACAGAATCCATCATTTTCTAGTAATCTACATATAGGCTTCAACCACAAAAATCTCAATTCTAAGACTAACGCAAATCAGTCATCAATGGAGCTCAGGCTTGTGTCAGAAATCTTGTTTTTGCAATTTAAGTACAGACTTCTTTGTAAAATTTCGCGAGAAACATGATGGTGCCACAGGTCTTCTTAAAAATCAACTCCAAAGCTCAAAGAAAGCTCTGAAAGTTGAAACCGTTATGGAGGGGATAACTCACGCTACCCCGAGAGTCTACCTCTATGTCAAGACAAACTCTCTGTGCAAAGATAGGGAGCAAATACATTAACAAGGTTGCCAATTTGTTTGGGGACTCCAAAACTGAAAACATGGCAACCCTGTCAATGTATTTGCCTCCTATCTTTGCACAGAGAGTTCGTCTTGATATAGAGGTGGGCCGTCCGGGTGGCGTGGAATATCCCCTCCAAACAGCCTTAACTTTGAGAGCTTTTTTTGAGCTTTGGAGTTGATTTCAGAGAAAACCAGTGGCACTTTTGTGTTTCTCGTAAAATTATTTTGTGCAGATATTTGTTTTTAAAGCGCAAATTCCTGACACATACAAGAGCTCCATTACAAACGTTCTCTTTTTTTTGGTCTTCGCAGAGATGAGGCATACACCTCATGATTGCCATAATCGTGCACAAATGTTTAAAGGATAAATTAAAAAGCCCAGGCAACCTGACAACACTGCTCATATGATTGGCTCTATCTCGGTATAGTAGGTGGACTCCCTCGTAAAGCTGCAGTAGTCGTTTGCCTTACTCAATCATGTTGCTTACACTATGATTTATAAATCTGTCGCTTGCGTCGTGGGTTCAATTTTGGGGTCGCTTTTATGAATGGAGAAGAATGAAACTTAGTGTCCGGAAGATATTTGGCATGGAAAGTACACATTTGGGGTCAGAATCGCTCGAACACCAGGTTTAATCCTAATTCCGCGGTAAACAACCGAGATACTAACTTTTCTGCCATCTTTGCATCTTGAAAACAGTTCAAGATATTTTAATTCTGACGGCAGATTCATTTTTCCTCTGCAAAAAACCTCCGGAATCCAAATTTCATTTTCGTTGTTGGTAAAAAACCAACATTTCAACTTTCCTCCTTTACCTTTTTATCTTTAACCGGCTGCTGTTTTGGAATGGTGATCGATGGCGACCTCTAATTTCTGACATAATAATAATTGTCTTTTTTGCTCTTTTCAATAAGTTATCACACAATGAGGTTACCGTTTGCAGTCTTGGAGTAACCCCCCCCCCCCTTCCTCAAAAAAGATTCTCTCTTTTATTTGAAGAAGTCTCGTCCAAATTGCTCGTGATCACTTTTATAAGTTGTAACCGTCCTCTAGATATCACACTTTACCACTATATAAGTGCTCTAGTTGAAGCCACCGAATTGTCTTACTTTTCTACCCTTGCGTTTAAGTCACCGAGAAAGAATTCCAAGATTTGTGTTTTAATGCAGTGCACGTCGGCACGTCGGCGGACACTTAGATAGATTGATATGTAACGAATTTATGTATTGACCTAAGGCAATAAACAGTCCAAATTGAGTTATCAATGCAAAAAGGAGTACACTACGAATATTTCTGGTCAAAGCACGACCAAAAATGCAAACCAAACCGGAATATTGTGGTCCTTTGAAATTCGCACTTCACGAGACAAATAGTTCCAGAATAATGCTGTTTAAAATTTCAATCTACCATTTTTCAGGATGCGATATAGCGGGATTCTAATGAAACTTAATACCCTCTTTTGCCACAAAAACTGACGAGCTAATAGTAACTTATTCCGCAGCGGAATAGAATGGATTTTTTGTCGAAGTTTCAAAATCTGCCGAAAACGTCGCAATTGAAGGAGTGCATTTTCCCAGTCTCTTCATTGTTTTCTGCGCTAAATTCACTCCAAACCGTACCAAAACCAACACATAATTTGAGTCGGTTTGTGTTTCATTTCCTACATACATGCACTGAAAAAAAAGGAGCTTGGATCAAGCATGATAATTCTTGAATTTGCCGCCAAGAATTTTCTTTATCTTGCTTTTAGCTGACTTTTTCTTGATTCAAGAAAAATAATGCTTGGGTTAAGCAAAAAAGTAGCTTATATTAACCAGCAAAATTTTTGATTTAAGAAGAAATACTTCTTGGCGGCAAATTTAAGTTTCTTCTTTTTCCAGTGTGGAGAGAAGAACTTCGTGCATGGGACCCGAAGTTGAGGTCATATGTATCTCTGAAGTTTTCGGATCACGCATCCAAAAACTTGAGGTCCAACTGGCGAAGTTCGGGTCAGACATCTAAAGTACTTAGGTATGTACCAGATACTTCAGATGTGTGACTCGAACCCTTCGGTATGGACCTAAGTAGTACTTCAGATGTCTGACCCGAACTTCGGCAGCTGGACCTCAAGTTTTCGGATGCGTGATCCGAAAACTTCAAAGATCCATATGACCTCAACTTCGGGTCCCATGCACCAAGTTTTTTTCTCCGCGTGTATACTAACCAAAAGTAATAGATGAACACAAATATTTTCTTCAGTGTACGCTCACCATGTACTTGGGTGCTTTGTTAAGAGGCACAATCTGGCAACGCCCGGAATGAGCCGAGCAAGAAAAAACTCCTAATACTCTCACTTTCGAGCGACGTTGTCAAGTCGGATGGTCGGCGATAGGATAATTGACTCACTTTCGTTTTGATTTACATGCAGAAGTCGCTCTTGTGATTGTACAACGTGCGCTCAGGTGGTCAGCCTCCGTCGCACACTGGACCAATTCATAGGAGAGGTCGCACATTATTTTTTCTACTAAAACTGCAAATTATGATGTTTTACCCGTCACATTTTAAATTTCAATGTGTGCTTCTTGATGAGAATTTCAAGATGAAACCAATGAAACCACTTTTTAGAACCCTAAAGTTGTGAAAAACTGAGTTAAATCCGTTTAAAGTTTCCAGAAATTTTGTCCGACCTCTCCGACTGACCCGGTCCACTGTGCGTCGCGCGAGGGCGCGGTCCAGCGACCGCCTAATCTGATTGTTCGGATTAGGTTATGCGAGTGTCGCACGCCGGTCGAAGTTTATGAATCGCACTTCACTTCGCCCCCTCCCCCTGATTATACTTAATTACCTCCATTAAATTTATGAATGTATAACCGCGGACGCCCGCCCGGCGGCCGGTCAGTATGGGTTGCGGTCAATATGGTTCGGCCGCCGACCGCCGCCGCTCGGCCCCCGGCTCGAGCGGGCCCCCAGTCACCCAGTGACCCCGTATCCTTTACCCCTCATTACTTGCGCGGCGACAAACCACTCCGCTCGTAAATTTCACTTGAATCGCTCCCTCTTCGAACTCTAGTTCTATTTCCTGATGAGCCCCCATGCGTGCATGTTCTCGTGGAGCTCAGGGTCTATACGGGGAAACTGACAAGTTCGTTTTCGACATTTAACATTAGTGCGTAAGTCGCATTTTATCCAATTTAAATGGCGATTTGAATTGGTGACATCCCGCGTAAAGAACGTTAAATAGACTGATTTAATGGCTACTTTATCTTATAACCCTTAGTTCATATCATGGATTACATATAGAGTCGTAATGTGAATGGGAGAGCTGGTGGCATGTTCTCGTCGACGAGTTCCGAGCCCGATGAGCGCCGAGCTTTGGTCACTTTTTCGATACATTTTCGATCCAAAATGGCGATGTAGAATACGTAGTAATTCCCATGATCTTTGTTTACATCGGATGGCTCTTGGTGCAAAACTCCTTGGTGCAACAATTCGTGTTCCACGGTTGTGCGTGTTGCTTATCGAAAAAGTGAAGGCGCTCTGACTTTTCTCTCTCTTTGACCCTCCCCTGTGGCTGAGAGAGTTCCGCAGATCCTTCAAAGTGGGTGTCTTTTTGGGCTCCCAGACTTCCCTTGATGAGGCTGCGCCCTCCTGCCTTCCCCTCCCCAACAAAAAGTTCCTTGTTTCGCTTACATAGTAACATTCAAAAGCACACTGCGTCTTCACTCAGCTAGGCAAAAGAAGAGGCAGAGGAAGGAAAGTAAAGGGAAATAGAAAGGACGAGAAAAAGCTGGAAAAGTAGAAAAAAACAAGAGGTGAACAAAATGAAGACGCGAAAGGGCAAGAAAGAGAAAAAGCATAAGAGCAAGGAAACTGAAGACTAGATACAGACTGAGAAGCAGAAGAGAATGAGGAAGATGATCAATTTTCCAATTTTAGCTCCATCTCTTCGACCCCACGCCAACGCCGCGCCGACCGTTCACGAATCGATCGCTGTTAAATTCGAAGGTGCAGTAAAGGAGTAAAATCACGTAAAGCTGAGTAGGTCATGAGAAGAATTAGGTTCACTTCCGCCGCGACCCGCTGCTCGGCCTGTAGCATCTGGGCCTCCCGACCGGCATCGAGCAGCTAAGGTAAAACGCCGCATGAACAGTCAAACGTAGTCAAATTTCTCCCGGTACAATATTTATTTCAAAGGAAAGTTTAGAATATTTTCTCCTGAAAGCGTGAGAGAAAACTGCCCAAGAAATTCTCCGAAAAATCGAATAGTATCCCTCACAAGTTTCCTAGGAAAGTCATGCTTTATTAACAGGATACACTGACAAAAATATTTGTGTTTTTGTGTTACTTTTTGTAAATATAGGAAGTGAAACACAAACCAACCCAAATTTTGTATTAATTTTGGCACAGTTTGCGGTGAATTTAGCGCAGCAAACGATGAAAAGACTGGGAAAATGCCTTCCTCCGATTGCGACGTAGGCACCTAAATTCCTTCAAGAAAACCAGCTGTATTTTTCTCTTAAAATCATCAACCAAAGGCAAGGGTTATCTTGTGTTTTACTTCCCGTATAGACTGATTTAGTGGATACATCATTCGATATGATACCGAACCCTTGGTTCAAATGTAAACAATTTCGGCACCTTGTTTCTAATTCGCGCCCTTTGCGCATCACGGTGGTAAAATGCGGTCCAAGTTTTACAATCAAAATTTCTCGTGTTTAATGAGTCTTTAATTGGTCAATGATGAAAAATGCATGAGGTTATGTTAGTTTGTTTAGGTTTGAACCACGAGTTCGATATTATATCGAATGACGTAGCCACTAAATCAGTCTATTCACCAAACTTTTGTGTTAAAATTTCTCTCTGTAAATCTGGCAACCTCCGGAGGCTCATAGGGTGTTCTTCCTTAGCGCGGCAGTATAGAAGCAACGAGATGAACGACGACTGCCAGTGCCAGGCCGGCGCCGGCCGCGTCAATTTTTTTGTTGCTCCCGCCCCCGCCTTCCTAACCACCCTCCCCCTCCTCACGCCACCTTCGTCCCTTCACTCTCCGTTTACCAGACGGTGCCCCAATTTCCTGCATTTCATGAATCGATGCAAAATCAAAGAGTCAGATGAGTTTTTTGTCGCTGATTTGCCATAACCCGATACGGCACGACGACGCGACGTTGACAGTTGGTGCACCGGATAGGGGTAAAAAGCGAGCTCTTATTTTGAGTATCTTGGAACGAGGTCGATGACGTAAGTAGATGACAGAACTTTTAGTCTTCGATTCACTTGAAAAAAAAAAATTCCTTGAATTATTATTTTGACTAAAAGCGTCTTCCCCTGTCGACAAAAAAATTCAGTCGTCTCAGGTGCAATTTTGAGCTGTTCCCACCGAATAGTTGATCCAATTTAATCTATATACATATAAATAAAACTTTAAGTGTCGAAACTTTGCGATCCTTAATTCTGCAGAACCGCCGGGCCGATTTTCTTGTTTTTTGTCGCGTTAAGGAAAGCTGTTGATGTCCAGGTCGGTAATCCAAGATTGCGCAGAAGGTCTAAGGAAACGTGAGGATTATGCGCGAATAGAAACCTTAACATCTGCTACAAGAATGCGCGAATTTAAAATGAAGTTAATTTAAGGTAAAGTTGGGCAGAACAGGAAACAGTTGGAAAATAAACGCTTTATTTTTATTAACATCAGTTTAGGTTAGTTTGTTAGTTAGTTTTTTAGTTTTTTGTTGTTGAAAGTGAAAAGATAAAGATGGTCGTGAGTATAATGAACTTTCCTAACTTTTCTCGGAAAAAATACCCCGAGGCAAAGTTGGAATGTGCATACGGCGTCGAAACACAACACATAAGCTCTATTATTCGATGCCGCGAGTACTCCAACGCGAGTTCGAACAATCGCGCCAAACACAGTGCGGCCGGCGTTAGACGTATATCAGCGCCTGCAAAACCTTCGGAATACTTCGCGCATTGCGCCAAACAGTGCGGCCGGCGTCAAGCCCATACTAGCGCCTACAAGACTGCGCGAATACTTCTCGCGTTGCGCCAAACGCAGTACAGTCGGTCAGTTGGCGTGAAACGCATATTAGCTCCTACAAGACCGTAGGACTGCGTGTCATCATTCTTGACTTTCTGCTCCAGTTTTTACCATAATTAAAGGGGAAATATGTATCCTCATTGTAACGATTCAGAAACTCGAATGTTATGTAATTTTTTTATTTATTTATTTTGTTACATTAAAAGAAAATACAACGAACTAGAATATCGCGTCGAAATTTTTGATACTATAATTTGATTTTATTTAGGTAAATCCGCGGAAAATTTTCAGAAAAACTGTGTGTAGCTTTTTAATAACATTTATTAAAAATAAAATCTAAAAGTGGCGCACAACGTTGCAATCAGAGATAAATATACGCTTTCTATCGGGCGCACCCGTCGGGTTTTGAATCCATTCATCTCATAAGAAACTTGAACATGGTTGTTCTAGGATGTTTTACGTGTGGTTTTATTCAGTGGTTGGCGGCCGCGTAGCGGCCACAGACCCCTAGTTCACTTTTTAAATGTCCATGAAGACTGTCTGGACCATTCGTGCTGCGAGAGCTATCCATCGAAGAGCGACATACTCGTCACAGGAGGGAATGAACAGTCATCTGCGATTTAGTTACCTATACCACAAACTACTAAGGTTGCCAGATTAACGCTATCCCTCGTTGAATATTGAACACAAACACTCGCGCAAACATGTGAGTTTTCAGCACCAGCGGGCCGATTATTGAAATTTAGGTACAGACAAAGCGATAGACAAAGAAGGCATAGGGAGTATGAAGCCATCCTATTGGTTGAAATGGGTGGTTCCTATAGACTAAGGGAGAAAGTGATGACTAACTATCGCGTCCCTCGTGAGTTGCCGTTACTTAGTCTATTACCTACTCTTCTTGTCCATTGCAACCACCCGTTTCTACCAATAGGATCTCTCCATGTACCTTTTGTCTGCTTTGTCTATGGCTTTGTCTATCACTTTCAATAATCTGCCCGCAGAATAATTCGCGCAATCCTATGCATCTCCAAAAAGGTAAAGAAGGGGGCACTGCTCGCGCAATCCTTTCGCAGCCATCCAGATGATACAAAAAATCCGAAACTTTCAATATCCGCTCTTGAAAGTTTTCCGCGCCCTTTCGAAGCGAGTAATCTGGGGCCCATGGGACTGAGCCCCTGACTAGATGCTAGTTTCAAATATGGAAGGTATGTCACGCTATTACTAGCACATTCCCTCACATTTCTTGGAATGGACCGAGTAGATTTCCATCATCCCTGGAAGTATTTTCAGAATTTGCTTCGGAAGGAGTAGAAAAATCATGGAAGTTTTCGAGAATTGACGCTGAGTGCTTATTTCTCCATTTAAAAATGAAGTACCTATGACAAGAAGGGGGCATCTGTCGCAAATCGAGTTACTTGGTTTAGGAGTCTCACCGTCGACACTTGGAAACGGCACACTGACACTCTCATGGAACACTGCTAATACCTAATGCCAGAGCCGCCACCACTTCCTCTGCAGGGTGATCGTTGAAATTGATAGATAAAGCTATAGAAGAAGAAGACGTAGGGAAAATGGAGCTATCCTATTAATTGAAATGGGTGGTTCTCATAGAAGAAGGGATAAATGATGGACTAACTATAGGATCTCTCGTGGGTTGCGTTAGTTAGGTTATTACCTACCTCCTCTGTCAATTACCTAATTGCAACCTCCCGCTGCCACCAAAGAGGATCCCTCCAAATTCCTTATGTCATCTCTGTCTATGGCTTTGTCTATGAATTTAAACAATCAACTCGCTGGCTGGGGCCCTGTCGGAAACGGCGAGGCTGAAGTCTTGCACTTGTACGTGCTGGGCAGCGAAGGAACCTCGAATCGTAGTCGCACTCCGCGCCGACCGCACCCACTCCGAGCTGCCAGGTTTCGTCGGAGGTGTGCTCCGAGGGGGCGTGAGGCTCTTTGCAGAAAGCACGTATCTGCTTCGAGTTCCCAATGGAGATAGGATGTTCCGCGGGCAGCGGGGCGGCAATTGTCTCCGGACCGGAGCGAAATAGGTCGCGAGGTAATTCCGCGGCGCGGTATTACAATGTGACAACGGTCGACGCTACACTTTTCCTTTCACCGAGTAAGTTCAAGGTGGACGTAGGTAGGCTTCCAGCTTCTGGAGTGAGCGTTTGCGCAATGGCTTTCGCCGCCCTACCGTCTTGCATGGCGGAAACACCTCTGTCTCTACCTCTGTCCGCGCAAGGATAAAATATCCCGAAGGCCCCCTTGAGAGAGGGAGAGAGAGAAAAAAACGCGAGGAGACCATTCTTGGTAGGTAGGTATTGTTGCTTGCCCGGTTTTTATGCACCTTTGTGGTTCGTTGAATGCGGACGCATTTAAGTGTATATGGACGTATTTCTGCCAAACGGCGCTATGTGCATTATGACATGACCCCTGTTTTGCATATATTCTTGTGAGGCCCAGGGCTCATGTCTAAATGCACATATTTCCGTTTGGCAGAAATACGTCCATATGCGCAATAGATCCGTCTACATAGAAGCTAAGACAAAGTGTCGACGGTGAGACTCCCAAACCATGTGACTCGATTTGCGGCAGATGCCCTCTTCCTATCATAGGTACTTCATTTTTAAATGGAGAAATAAGCACTCAGCGTCAATTCTCGAAAACTTCCATGACTTTTCTACTCCTTCCGAAGCAAATTCTGAAAATAATTCCAGGGATGATGGAAATCTGCTTGGTCCATTCCAAGAAATGTGAGGGAATGTGCTAGAAATAGCGTGACATACCTTCCATATTTAAAACTAGCATCTAGTCAGGGGGACCCCAGATCACTCGCTTCGAAAGGGCGCGGAAAACTTTCAAGAGCGGATATTGAAAGTTTCGGATTTTGGAACACTCTGGCACGGAAAGGGGTGAAGTCACGCTTTATGAGGAGAGGGGCATGATCTGGCACTGAGCGCGTGAGGCGTGACATCATGGAACAATTCGGCTTCAAATTTTTGAAAAATCGTTGATAACATTGGTAAAAATATATATAGGGGAAAACGTCAAAGAGTAAGGCTTCCTAGAAAATCGTAACGTAGTATTCAAGAGGGGTACCAGGTACCACAGAGGCGTGACCTGAAGAGCAAAGCCTGCCTAGGGACGATGACGGTTTCAAGCGGTAAGGAAAACAAAAGCGCCTTCATTTCTTGAAAATGCAACACGGGTATCCGTCGAGCAAGTTTAGTTACGTCACTCAGGCGTTGTCATCCTCAACGAAGTCTGTCTGCGTTCGTCATCGCCCTATACTTTTTTCTATACGTACGAACGAATCTCTTTTTCTTGAATCTTCCAAATAGCGTAATAATCGTATGCGTACCTGTCCGTGCATTTGGACCGAATTTAACGAAAATGAACCCAGTCACATCAAGATCGAATCAGCGAAAAGAGGCTTGCCGTTTTAGACCTCCTCAAGATTTCATGTTAGAGATAAGTTAGACGGGTATTTTCACATTCAAAATACGAGGTCTCGATTTTGATTATTAGACTGGATAGCAAATGGGCGAGTGGTAAGGCCCAATTTTTTTTTTTTTTTTTCGGAGAAAATGCGACTTGGTGCATTTCTGTTTCATTAAGGGATAATGAAAAAAAAATTCGAGTTGGTTTTTTGATCAGGTTTCCAGTTTTTTGTCTCTTTTCCGTGACTAAAACTGATGTCTTCTTTTTTGTTCCAGGCGTCTTGTGTTTTTTTTGGCGACATGGCAACTTCCTCACGCTGGCTGTCAAGCCCGGAGTAAGTGTGCTTTTTTTATTTCTTGGTACCTAATCTTTAACCATCGACCATCGATCGATCGGAGCTGTCGCGGTAAGCGCGGGCGGTGGCTTAGTTAGGAAACTTGGTTCAAACCAGTGAAACCTGTCAGAATCAGATTTTCAACTTTCTGTTGAAGCCAAACCGGCACTACTTAGTACCCGTTTGTTTCATGACGGATCAACGAAACAAAACAGGAAATGTGACATTCAATACAAATTTTTCTAGTTTCACTAAGCTTTTCCAAATTTTTCTTGTGAAGTTCCGTTGTTAGGTAAAACGTTACTACATCTGGGTGTTTCCTTGGAAATTTTAAAACCACCTAGTCCGACATAAAATAAAAAAAAAAAAATTCTGTAGTGGTACATCTGTCATCTCGTCCTTTCTTGATGAGAAGGGGGGGGGGGTCTAGCATACGGTAGAACATTAAGAGATCTGATGGGTGCAGGAAAGTTTTTGAAAAATGGCCGAAAATTTACTTCTTCATTGACTCCAAGGATCTTTTTCAACGACTCATCCCTAAGACTCACCACGACACAAAAGGTTCAAAATATTAACATGTTATTTGAAGGGATGAGTCAGAGGGGTTTCATTGCATTACAACAGGGTTTTTACAACTTGTCTCTTCATTCATCAGCGCTTGAGTAGTTTTTGAAATTGATAATTTTGAGAAATTTTTTTCAAAACTTAAAACATTGAGAACGATAATTTACAACAGTCGACCTCTTCTCCTTCCCATAAATTGAGATGACCATAATTTAGCAAGAGACAATGTCAGTAACAGTTGGCACTGCGTCTTGCAGATATCACAAATGTATATGCCAGTGCACTTTTTACTGTTCCATACTTATCTTTAAAAAACAAGAGTGGTTTGAAGAAGAGGGTAACAATTGTTGTATTGGAGAAATCAGCATGCAGTTTGTTGGAAAATCTTAGTTTTGAATTTAGGTACCTAGTTCAAGCATATTATAGAAATTTTCAAGAGAGATTTCTCTCTGCCTTAAGTAAGCGTTTTGCTTGACATAAAACAGAGATCGATTCTTTTGAAAGAAATCATCGAGACAGGAGTCCATTTATTTTGTCTTCTCAACATAAAATAATTTACGCGTTTTTCTCATTCCTCTCTTTTCCAGTTTCTGGACTTCGACAATCTACCAGATACGAATTTCTCATGCGAAAACAAAGTTATTGGTGGATACTACGCTGACATTGAAACAGGGTGTCAAATGTTTCATGTCTGCACCCTCGGACAAAAAGGTGTTACCTTTATTAATTACTTACGTACTTCTTCAAACTTATATACTTACATAGTTACTTATTGTACCGATGTTGAACTTACCTTACTACTTTGATATTTTTTTCTTTTTAATGCCAATCATTATTTCCTTTCTATTTCCGATTTCTGTTCCAATTTAATCTTTCCTTTTTAACTCGTCCTCGGAAGCTGATTCCAACATCCAAATAAGCAGTTAGTTTTAAATTAAAAATATAACTGTATACCTACCTACTTAGGATTTGTATGTCATCCCTGGTAAAAATTGGCAGTAGAATCTGCGTTCCAAAATACCATAGACCTACAGCCGGCTGTAAGATTTCCAATAGCCTCTATAGCCGGCTACACAATTTCTTATAGCCTTTTATAGCCGATGGCGATTAAGCTACAGCCAGGCGCTAAAGTGTATGCTGAGCGTTACTAATTACGGATGCTAGGACGCGGTGAGTTTTTGGAATACTGCTCTCTTTTTGGGCCGTAGTATCTTGATTTATTTTGCGAGGAAAGCTCCGTACTTTTGATGGATGCCTGCCATTACTAATATACTAGAGCGCCTTCAGTTTCGTATGATACTGTGCAATACCTCTGGTGTGAGATAGTTGCTTCAAGCGCCGTGGCACGCTGCGGCGCGGCAGGCGGGCAGCCAGCGCGAAACGCGCATTGGCGCCTACAAACCTAACAGGAATACTTCACGCATTGCGCAATGCGTGAAGTATCCCTGTTAGGTTTGTAGGCGCCAGTGCGTCGCCGCTCTGCTTTGTGTTAGGCTCTAATATTTAATCTCAGCGTTATTCAACTCATGATTTTGAAATGTTTGCACATCCTGTAAGGATTATTCTCCTTTTAATTGATGAAAAAAAAATATGTATTAAAGGAAAATATGTGTGTTTTGTCAATATTAAGGTGGTTCCGTATCTAACTTCATGATTTCCGAAGCACACGAATTTCTACACAACTTCTTATAGCCTTTTATAATCGATGGCGAAAAAGCAACAGCCAGGCGATAAAGTGTAAAGCCCGGCGATAGGAACTATAGCCCGGCTGCATACTTTTTTATCGCTTCGTATAGCCCGGCCGTATGATTTTCTCCGCATTCTACAGCCAGCTATATGATTTTCTTTAGCCTTCTTTAGCCGGCTATAAGAATTTCTATGGTATTTTGAAACGCAGCTCTTATCGCCAACTTTTACCAGGGATGAAGGATGCACAAAACGTTTTTTTACTACCATTTTGATCGGTGGTATTCATTACCAAGCTAAAAACATTTCGTTGAACGAAGTTTATTTATTGCAATGATTGTGGAATAACTCATTTGCGGCCTTACAAAGTTTTTCATTGCGGCTCTCATTGTGAGACTAATTAGTCTCACAATCCGATAAAAATTTCTACATCAGAGTCCGTAACCAAGACATTTCTTGCGTGTACAGGAGAGCTCATTGATATCAGATGTCCAAACGCACACAAGGAACGATATTTCAATGCAGATTGATTGAAAAAGGTGTGATGCAAGTCCTTTTGCATGTTTTCAAAATTATATGTGTATTTTTCCTTCACTAAGCGATCCTTTATTTTAACTTTTCAGGAGAAGTGACAGACATCAAGTTTTTATGCCTTAATGGCACAGTGTTTGATCAAGAGACAAGAGTTTGTGAACGACTAGATGAGGTAGACTGTAGCAAGAGCGAAAGTTACTTTGATCTCAATTTAGAGCTTTATGGCAATAGCGGAGGTGGCTTTGGGTAAGTCCTTAAAACACTTATCACAACCTGAAATTTTAAGAGAAAACACTGGAACTCCTTCATTTGAGACAGTTCCTTTTTGATTATTGTAATCATGCTACTTTTATTTAAATTATTCTGCTACTTGATTACTTTCTTTTTCTTTGTCATACCCTTTTGTCAGAGATATGTACCTGCAAAAGCCTCAATCATAACCGAACATGAGCAAAAATTTATCGGGATCAGTAGTGCTTTAATTTTAAATGAATCTCAGATTAATTTTAAAAAAAAAACCACATTCCAGGATAACTGAAAAGGTGCTTTTAAAATAAGGGAATTTTACTGGAGTCAATTTAATCGATTTCTTGAAAGTGGAAAATAACAGTGAGATCCAAAAGAATTACTTATTGATCCAAGCAAATTCCCTTTAAAACATACGAGTACTTGTAATCACGGACACATTTCCATGCAAAGGTCAAAAAAATGTAATTAAACTTACCTATAGGTACTCCATGAATACCCATATAAAACCTTGATTTTTTGCGGATTCAATTCTTACCAGTGACGGAGTTCACAGTTTTATTGAATCTTGATTGCAAAATAGTGAAACACTCTCTATTTACAACAATGTCACACTTTACTTTATCGAAGATTTTTTTTTTTTTTTCTCCATTTAAGGATACTTTCTGAAAATTTCCATGATCGAAATGGCAGGTAATATTCTTTAATAGGGAGCATTATTTTCCATTTTTCTTTATTATTAATTTTCCTGGTTTGACTTTTCCTCCATTAATATGCAAATAAAAAAATTCAAATTTGATGAAAATCCTTCACTTCCATAAAGTTTTTCTATAAGTGGAAGAATATGAACCATCAAATAGGAGAATGAGATTTGAGAGATATAAAGGATAAAGGAGTTACTTGACACTTTTGTAAGTTTGAGAAAATCTCTCTTGAAGTTGAGAAATTCCATTAAAATTTGTAACACGAGAAATAATGACCTTTAAATTCTAATATTGAAGAGCAAAAGTGAGTTTTAATGCTCAATTTTTTCACAAAAAAATTCTACCTACTCTGAAACTAGTTTCACTTGAAATGACTGGCAGCTTGATTTTATTGATACTTTATCTAGCGTTTTTCATCCATGATACCTTATTTTAATCATTTTATTTATTCTATGTTTATTTATTCATGTTTTTCCATTGTAGAATTGAACCTGAAAATGAATCAGTTGGTACCAATGATAAAGAAGAAGAAGAGGAAGAAAAGTGCAATGAAGATGAGGAGGAATGCAAATCAGATAATGCTGACGAAGAATTTGTGGATGAATATGATGACTCAACTTTGCCTCCGGTCACCACCACTACAACAACTACCACTACCACAACAACAACTCCACGGCCTACAACGGCGAGAGTTAGCTTTACATCGAGACCAACCTTTAAAATCACTGTACCTCAAACGATTCAATATCCACCGAGTCCATCCCAAACCACCCCATACAATTCCAACTACCCTCAGAATTTAGAATATTCTCCGCAGAGTTCACCGGAAACGATTGCAGCCTTACTTGCTTTGCACAATGCCTTTCAAGAGAGTTTGAAGCACCATGATGTACCTAAACAATTACCTGCTCAAGCAGCAGTAAAACCTCCACCTAGACCTCTCAGCGGGCCGACCCCAAAACAAAAGGATGCTCAGGGTCAAGCTAGACCATCTCAGTCAGCAACAAGATTCTCAGCACCTTTCCCTAATACAAAGCCCTCTGGCTTTGCTATCAGCAATTACCATCCTCCAAGCAGTCAACCACCTCAGTTCCACTTTGATACGGCCCCCGTCTCGAAACCTACTTTCACATCAGAACGCTTTGGTACGCCTAACTTCCACCATGGGTTCCACATAAGCAGTCAATCAAGTCAGAACCCAACGCGGCAGTTTCCATCATTCCAACAGCCAAGTTTGCGATATTTTGAAGGGAACAAGCATCCAGGGTCTCTAGCAGGAGGAGCCGCACCTAAACCTTTTAGCTACTCTCAATTACCAAATCAAGACGTAAATCTACCTCTCAACGAACGAAAGCCTCATAGTTCACTCCACATTGGACAAACCGAAGGTATCACAGATAGTGAGCAGGATGAAGAGATTCTGGAAGATGAAATTTCTGGACAGAAAAGTCTAGAGACTCATTCTAGTTTCGTTCGGGCTATTCCTGAGAGTCCAAAACAAGCTCGAAAAGTTGTCTTTCCATCGCTGACGACGCCAGCTGTATCAGTAGTACTGACAACCAGTTCTGTTTCCTCCTCTAGAGCACAAGTTAGTGGAAAAAATTCCCCTAGTGCCATAATTAAGACGCCACAAAGCTCGGGACAGTCACTGCCTAAGCATCAATCCATTAAACCAGTTTCTTTGAATACACATAAAAACACAACTATATCAGTGAGAGGTGAAAAGCCAAAAACTCGTCCAACTTTCTCCCAATATCAGGATGAGCATGCCAATTATGAGACGCTTTTTACCGATGTTTCAAAAATTAGGAGTAAAAGAAACACTCTTCCTCTGAGCTCTAAACAAAATGTATCCATTCACGACCAAACATTGGACACATCCAAAATCCATAAAAATCTTCCTATGCAGGAGGGTGAAACCAAGCCAGAGGATCTCGATTCTTTCAAAAGAACAGAGGGAGAAACCAAAGAAATTGCTCAAATCTGTACTAATAATAGCACTTTTAAAAGTACAGAGTTAGGTTTAGGACAAGGACCAGACATTTCAAAAATGTTGAAGAATACAACTATTAGCTCAAAGAAAAAAGAGCAGAGATTTCTTTCAAAAACTAGCCTAAAAAATTTTTACAATGTAGATTTTGAATTAATACCCTCTATGACAACTGTTATGAAACCTGTAAATTTTAAAGTTAAGAAAAAGCTACCTTTAGTGAAGAGTCCAGACTAAAAAATGCATTGTACCTATCCTTTGGATAACTACCTTTGAAACCGACTGCAATACTTAAAGTGCCAAAGATCAAAGAGGCTCAAATTTTGTCTAGTGTAAGGTGAAGTCTCTTTTGTTTGTTATCTGTCCTAGACAGCTCAAGAATTAGGAATTTATTGATTTGAAGCTACAAAAAATTCAAAACTAAGAAGTTATTTTTGGATTTTGTTGCTTTAACCCTCTAATTATGTATTCTCTGTAGATTTACTGAAATTAGCGGCAGTGTCTGTACATTCGAAGAGGAAAAAAATTTTGAAGCATACTCAAAAGTGATGGGTATTTTAAATTTCTTTTTGTGTAGATAATTTGATCCTACAATTTCAACCATTAATTTCAATTTACCTCATCATAACGCAAATAAGTTTGTAAAATGGTGATAAAAGTTGAGGACCTTTTCTGATAATTTGAATCTTATGCAAGAAAAAT
The DNA here is from genome assembly GCF_001854935.1 of Bemisia tabaci. Classification (NCBI taxonomy): domain Eukaryota; kingdom Metazoa; phylum Arthropoda; class Insecta; order Hemiptera; family Aleyrodidae; genus Bemisia; species Bemisia tabaci. The sequence continues at coordinate 2,763,275 of NW_017547234.1, forward strand.
GAATTTTTGAGAAATTATGAAAAATAAATGACATACATTAGGAAAGTTGAACTTTTTGGAAGTGATTTTCCTACACCCTGAGTTGATTCACTACATCAGTTCCAGGAACAATACATTTTAATGCAGCTAAATATCATTTCCTCCGAGTGGCCGAAGTCTGTAGAGAAGACTTTCAGGTTGCTTCAATAAAATTAAAATTCAAAGAAAGCTGTTTTGACTTTGTTTTAATTCATAGTGGAAAAAATATGATATGCTATGCTGTGAGGCAGTGGCTGATAGTAGCAGTTTACTTTACTTGTCAATTCCTTTGTTAAAAGCATCTAAGACATTGAGAGTTTGTACATTTGTTTCGTTTTTTCCTGCAACCTCACCGCCAAAAATTAAAACTTAATATAATGCCATACACAAATGATATGTTACCCTGCTGTTTTTTTTCATTCCACCCTAATTTAAAATGCGCACCTCTCTTTGAAGTTCAAGTGTTCTAATCATAGGTGAAGTAATGGAAAGATACACTCGTTGTATGTAGCAGCTCACAGCAGGTGTTTGGTTACAATTTTTGTATTAAAACTGACAGATAATGTTATTATTATCCTTAGATCCTAATTTTCAATAAAACTCTGAAAAAAAATAAATTAAGTGGGAAAGCGAGATATTTGTAAACCTTCACAGATATGAAAAATTAAAAAATACTTGAACCGATTTTGTAACAATTAATTTACCACTAAGTAAAAGAAAAACACCTGGAAATCAAGAGGAGTTAAAAGTCTTCCATTGAGACTAAAACAACAAAATACGAATTGTCATTATTCTGAATTTACGATCTGGAGAATTGTACCACATTTTAAAACTTTTCCCATCTTTGCCAGAAATACCGGATTTCATGATGTTAAGATTTCAAAGTTAAACTGTTCATTTGGTACCGGATATCTAATTATAAAAAAAAAAAAAAAAAAAAAAAACAAATTGGAGCGAACAAAAGTTCTAGGATACTCCAACACTAAAATAGATTAGATTTCCTAGAATCATTTACAATGAAACTTTAACCATCCAGATTGATTATGGCCAGGCCATTCAGGAAAAATAGAAAATTCCAATAGTCGATAGAAGCGATTCGTCACAATCAATTTTTGTCACAGGCTTCCCCTCTCCCGACTTCAGAGGGAACAATCATCTTCTTTCAGCAAACACTGATCAAATGGGTGCACCTACTACAGTACCTTTGCCATCTGACCCTTAGCACAAGAAAATGCTAATAATATACTTTAAACGCTGCTTGACCCCTGATTCTCCTTTCAAAACTTTGCACTTATAACACATTGCTAAAGGATGGTAGAACAGAGCTCATTCTATGCAGCTGGTATTAAAAAGTAAGGAAATAATTTCTTGAAAGCATGGAAAGCTAATTTGAGATGCATTTTATTTCGTACTGAGATTAAAATTAATTTATGAATTATTTACAACTGATAATACAAAGAAAACAATTTTTTTTAAAAAAAACAAACAAACAACTAATAATAAACCACTGGTCAGCATTTAAATTCCAGCACCACAATAAACACTTCCTCTAAAATTTTAAGTAAAACACAATAGAGAAAAGAAAATTCCAGAATGATCTCATGATAAAATAAATGATCAACTGTTACATTAAAAAAAGCTAATTAAACTTACTGCTTGCAGGAAAAACCAGAAGATAAATTGGACGCATTTCTGTCAAACAGAACTATGTGAATTATGACATGAGCCCTGTTATGCATATATTCTTATGGGTCCCAGGGTTCATGACTTAATGCACATAGTTCCGTTTGGCAGAAATACATCCAATTACTAGTTGCATCAGTCACTTTGAACGAAATTATGGCTAATAAATACCTCTGGACAATTTTATAAAAATTGGTCCACTTCTCTGAGAAACTGCTATCACAAACCTGTCAAAAAAAATTCACTCACTCGAAAAACTACTTATTGAATAATGAGGTCACTTGAAATCATATCAGAACGTGAGTAAACCCAGGAAGACTACAACTTATTGGCAACTTATTAGAGCATAAGAATTTGCCAAAACAGAAAACACAAATGCCTGAATCATGAGATGGCTTCCGGAAATTTTCAAAGTATCTACCTACTGCCTTTTGCAAAAAATTTCCACAGAGAAACATAATTTACACACATTGTGGCGCCTGGATTATAACCCTCAATAGGTAATTTCATTTGAAGGCAATATTAATAAATGATTGGATTCATATCCTTTCAAAATCATCATTCCTAAAAACATAAACAACAACTTGTCGAAAATTAGTTAACTAATTGACGCACGAATTGCCATGGTGATTTTGGTTTAATATTTTTCAATAGCATTCAATCAAATAGAAAAGTACAAAAACAAAAAATTAAAATTATAAGATTGCTGTCAATGAAGATCGAGAAAAGAGTTATGCGGTGAATTGGATATACTAGATTTTGTCATTCCGACATGACTACTTGAATGCACGATCTACGTGTACTTGACCTTTAACGCAGCAAGAGCACAAAAAACAGGTCTGGTTGAAATGAGGTTTTTTCAGGTAGCCAACATTATCTGTTCTGGTTCAAAATTTTTTCTCCTTTTCAGACATGCCATCATCCAAACTACGGCAATTAGGTAAGGGGTACTCCAAGTTCATTCAGCAAAAAAATCTCTGAAAAATTGGGACCATAACTTGGGTAATATAGGGTCTAAAACGAGGGAAAATCTTTAGGCAGGAAAGGCAGATAGAAAATTTGTCGACACTCTTGTTTATACGACCCTCTATTTGTCATGTAGACTGATATGGGATCAAGGGAGAGATTACTTCCCAGAGAAGCAGAAGTGTAGAAGGCAACATGTTGGAAATCCTTCAAACTGCTAAATCAAGTCTACTGGAACATAGTGCAAAGTAAAAGAGGAATGCTAACGGCTGAAAGACCGAGTGGAAATTTATGATTGGATTTTTAATAAAAATCACACAAAAGACTTGAAAATAATCTATCTTTAGATTGACAAAACGCAAGAAAAATATGAAAAATTAACAAATGGGGGAAAAAATATCCCTTGATAGAACTAATCTCATTTAAAAGTTAACTGTAAGTATGCAAGTCAAAATGAAAGGTTCTAATTTTTTCATTGCTGTTGCTCCCTTTTCCAATCCAATTGGACAAATTCCAAAACTGCATTTTAGTACTCCGCGAGTTCTATTGTTTAATATCTTCAGGATAGTGTCATTTTTTTAATTTTGGAACTTAAAAAAAATCATCTAAAAGTGTGTTGTAAAAAAATATGTCTTTTTCTGGTTTAACCTCCTAAACAGCTGAAATTCCTCTTGCTTGGAAAAGCATTCATTCCTCCTTGGTAGATAACTAATGTTTTTCTGCAAAATGTGACCTTGGATGTTTTTCATTATGAGAAAACATCGAGAAGGTACCCTTACGATGATGAAAATTAAGTCCACAAACGGAGTCAATGCAACACCTAATTTTAGGAGTTGAGTTGATGAAATCTTGAGTGTAAGGTTTGGCGATTCACACCCTAAATCGATGAACTATTTGTACTCAACTGCAAAATTTTCTTGCTTTTCGTTCCTTCACAAGAAAAAAGAACATCAATGCTGAATCAAAACAAAACATACTGATTCTAAGTAAAATTCTAAGTTGGAGCTAACTCACATCAATTTTGGAAGGTCTTGAATCACCACAAAATGCAAGCTATGAGAAGAGGAGCACAAACATTAGAGTTGAACTTAACAGGAACTGAGAGCTGAAAGGTTTAAACAAATTTCAATTAAAACCTGACATATTATCCTACAAATTAGAAGTGCATCAGTGATAATTGTAAGTAGGACCAAACAATTTCTTTGAAATGGCAATTTCCATAAAAGCTGGGGACGTTTTCTCAAAAAGGAAAATGGTGAACTAGACTGAGTGAGTAAAGAGTGAAACAAATAAAAAAAAGAGATAAAATAAAATTGAAAAAGGTTATTGAGATTTTTTAAAGTGCGTTGGAGAGAAGAGAGATATTTTCACTTATAAACATTTTCCTTTGCAAATCTTATTACTTAAATTATTTTCTGATGCAGTCTTGGGGGATATTGTTTAACTAGTAGAAGAGAAGACAAACACAAATTTCATTTCTCTATATGATACATAGGTTGTCCCAAAAGTACTGCACGTTTTTTCTTTTTGGACGAACGGTAGCAGATATCAAAATGCGGTTTGTGTAGTCTTAAAGACAGAGCAATTACCGATAAAACAACACAAATCCGAGCTCTCTAAGTCAAAAAATGACCAAGTTACAGGGTTTTGAAAATGGCTTCCAGAGGGGACCCCTACGGAAATTTTAGCTTCTTTTCCGGGAAAAAAACAAAGAGTTGATTGTTTTTTTTTTTTTAGACGAACGGTAGCAGATATCAAAATGCGGTTTGTGTAGTCTTAAAGACCGGCCAATTACCAATAAAACAAGACAAATTCGAGCTCTCTAAGTCAAAAAATGACCAAGTTACAGTGTTTTGAAAATGACTTGTAGAGGTGACCCCTCCAGGATTTTTAGCTTCTTTTCTGGAAAAAACAAAGATTTGATTAATCAAAAATTCTACAGAGAAATCATCGCGATCGAATGAAGTTGGCAACATGATATCAGCCCGGACCTTGCACCCTGCGATTTTTGGTTATTCCCTACGCTGAAAAAGGGCTTAAGAGGCAGGAAATTGAACTCCATCAACGAGATAAAAAGAGCTGTTGAAACTTTCTTGAAGAACATCAGGCAAGAAGAATTCGAAAAAACATGTTTGAAGAAGTGGGAAGAACGGTTGCGGCGCTGTGTGGCAAGCGATGGAAGGTATTTTGAGAAGGAAACCAGTATCCAGTCGTCAAGTGAAGAGGATTAAATGCCAGTAATCTTGGTAAGATTGTGTAAAATTGATTTAATAAAACCAATTGATCTTGAATCTTTAAATCTTTGTTTTTTTTTCCAGAAAAGAAGCTAAAATTTCCGTAGGGGTCCCCTCTGGAAGCCATTTTCAAAACCCTGTAACTTGGTCATTTTTTGACTTAGAGAGCTCGGATTTGTGTTGTTTTATCGGTAATTGCTCTGTCTTTAGGACTACACAAACCGCATTTTGATATCTGCTACCGTTCGTCCAAAAAGAAAAAACGTGCAGTACTTTTGGGACAACCTATGTATTATGTCCTCCAAACAGGAAATCGAATGATTCTATTTTCTGATGGAAAAAACTGAAGGTTACAAGTCAAAAACCTAAAGATTAGCAAAATTGTGGGGAGAAAGTTAATCTCTTATGATTGAATTTTGCAGTTTACATATGAAATGATTCCTGTTCGGAGGTGCAAAATGACGTTTCATTAAATTTCCTTTTGCCCTGAATTTCCTCAAATCTACGATTTTTTCCGTATTGAAGGTCCATATTATGAGGAATGCATCATGACTTGGTCATTTCCGGTTTCTTTATAGGTCGGATTTTGGTCGAAACATAGGCCTGATGGTCGATTTTAGCAAAAAATTGGACTGCTCAGACCAACATCAGGCCTAAAAAGAGACTGGAAATCACCAAATCATGATGCACCCTGTAAAATAAAAGAGCAAAAAATTGTTTAGTTGAGGAAATCTCAGCTGGTGTGAGCTAACATACAGCCCTTATCGATACCTCTCCATTCAACGATTTTTCAATCCAAGAATTTGATAAAAAAAACTTCAAAATTCAACTTGATACATTTTTTTTCTTCGAAATTTCAAAATTAAGAGCCTACTGTTTCTATGCATTGCTGTGGCAAACTGAGTCCATTGCAGAAGTTTTAAAAAATTTAATTATATAAAGTTTCATGAAAGAACCCTGCATAGAACAAGGGGCTCAGTGGCCCTCTATAGATGTTCATTAAACCTTAATAGCTTGATGTAAAGTTCATCAATAGCAGAAAGCCAAAAAATTAGCTCATTCTAACAAGTAGAAGCCGAGATATTCGCGATTGAACCCGGACTATTTTTTGTACGGCGGAGGTAAATGGGGGCTCCTCATCGCCTTCCCTTGCTAGAACACTTCGGCCGAAAAACCCCCTTTCACACCACCAGCAAGCATGGCATGGCTGAAAGAGATTGAGAACATCATGAAGAGCGACGCCTACCAGATGATGTAGCAGACCGATCCCTTATCGCACCGGCACCAGCTGGTTGAATCTGAAATGACAGTTGCTGAAACAGAATTGACAGATATGGGGAGAAGGAAAGATACAGCACTTGCACCGGCCGAGCGCATGAGCACCTATCTGCGTGTAAGGTCTGATCTAGAACACCAAACAATGAGAGGAGAGGGGACTTGAATTTCTTCCGCCATGCTGCAGCATGATAGAAAGCGGCTTCAATTGCGAATATCTCGGCATCTACTCGTTATAATGAGCTAATTTTTTGGTTGTCTGCTAATGATGAGCTTCATATCAATCTATTAAAGTTTAATCAGCATCTATATAGGGCCACTGAGCCCCTTGTTCTGTGCGGGGTTCTTTTGCATCTCTATTTCCGTTGATTACTTTACACAGAAATACTTTCATTTAGAATTTACTTCTTGGCTAATGAAATTAAAAAAAAAATATGATACAAAAAACTGATGACTTACGAAATAGAATGGAAAAAATTGGTTTCCTCGTAATTAATAATCATCTGATTCTTCGTCATCGTCCACATTAGATTTTTGGCTAACCAGTTGTTGCACCTCTTGCCATTGGTTCATTTCAGCGACTGCTTGTTCTTCTCGAGCCTAAAAATAGATGATTTCTTTTTTACTTGAACATTACTTAAACAAATTTTATTTGAAAATATTGTAAATGCTACAAAAACTATACATGCCTTGTATCTCTTTACATAAATTAAATTCACCAAAGTTTTAAGAAACCAAATTACCTAAGATAATACAGATTACATATCTAGAAGACCAGGAATTTCGAAATTTCCTGTCTTTTGTTATAAGAAAATTCAGTGCGCTGATTTACTAGTTTAATTGAGTTATTTTGTCATTCTTCTTTTCGCACTTCAATTGAACTATCATTCATATATATAAATAAAAAAAAATATGATACAAAAAATGGATGACTTATAAAATAGAATGGAAAATTAGTTTCCGCGTAATTAATAATCATCTGATTCTTTGTCATTGTCAACGTTAGAGGATACTGAGAATATGACACCCTATACTTTTGGATTCAACTAACTAAAATTGAATTAGTTGCCGGCAAACAGGGACAAAGGCAAAAAACAAAATTTCAGAAAATTGCGTTTGAAAGTTTTCTTTGTTTCTCCAGAAACACAAATTATAAAATCGCGCAGTCTCAGGTCAATTTCAAAGTTGCAATTCATTCAAATAATTGATTTTATTAGACCATATGGGCCTATGACAACGAACACTTTGTCACAACAGAAAATTATCATTTCGATATGAGTTTGAGGATTGTCCAGAAGGTTGCGGAGCCACTTTATTCTCACTCAGGATAGATACCCTAGGTGAATTACTCCTCAATGTTTTAATGAATCACACTGACTTACGGCGCAATTTCTTTATTTGACGGACGATTTTGGCATGACGTTACGTACATCCCTCTCTTCTGGCAAACTCATCCAAATGCGGAAATCCGACCCATTTGAATCTTTATACCATACATTCAAATTAAGATATCACTATGAAACTAAGTGGATGTACTTTTAAGGATATAAGGATTAATATGAGGATTGAATAAGCCTGGTAATTGAAAAAGGGCATATGTGCGTGTGTCCCCTTTTTCCAGCAGTGTATTCAATTGCAGATTTTTATTCCTGCTAGAGGAGACTTCTCAAAGTATTGACTACAAACATATGAAAGGGAACTTTTGGCATTCCACCTACCACAGCACTTTCATCTGAATTTTCACCTATCACTTATCAAAAATTGGTTGATGTTGGAGAACAATCAATCAATATTAAAGTACTAATGGAACTTGATCTGCTGGGCTCACTGCTTTGAAGATTTCTTTTACGAAAATAATTGTAAATTCACTTTAAAGGCATACAATTGCTAGACCCATCATCCTAGGATGACTTTTTTCTGTTTTCACTGTAAAGAGCTTAAATATAGATAGTTACTGTCGGACTTCATAAACATCTGAGTAACTCTAAATTTGAAAATCAATTTACTTATCTGGGTGACAACAACTTACTTTGGCAAATAATTCTTGCTGCTGCCGAAGAAGTTCTTCTTCTGGGATACCTAGATTTTCAAGTCTTGTACTCTGTCTCCTTCTTTTGGCAGCTAATGCTTTACAGTTATGGTGGACGAGCTCAGCATGACTGCGATAATCTTCAAAGCCTAATTTGTCTAAAGCTGAAATCAGAAATAAAAAGTTAAGTAATTGGTGCCGGTAATAAAAACAACAATTTATACACCCATGCGTAATGGCTGAGAGTGTAAATGGTCCATAAATTCTCCTTTTGTTTATAGGATCTTTGTATTTCCTGCTCTGCAGATATATCAAGAGGTTTTGCACATTGCCATACCAAGAGAGAACGTTTTAGGAGCCTAATAGGGATGGATTTACAATTTTACAAAAATTTACCGCTCTCATGAGGGCTTCGAATTTTTTTGTGAGGGTTTCTCTTGGCGATGTCGCAAGACTGGAAAGCAAAGAAGAGATCATTTCTTGTAAAGCTGTCCCTTGTTTTCACCAATTTGTCACCCAGGACTTCAGCCCGCAACTCTAAATCTAACTCTGGAACCTAAAAAATTTTGTGTAGTTAAAATCGTGTTTAACCACCTTGTTAGGATTTGGTTTCAATGCATTAAAACACACTTTTAATAATGCTGAAATGAAGAAAGTTGCATCTAAATTAGATTCAGATATATGTAGGGGACACCGTTTACTTAAATCATCATTAATAGTGTGAAAAGTGGTTAAAATTTTACCGGCTAAAATATGTTCAGCGTTTATTGTCTTCTTCTGTTGTTGATTACAAATATCATTGGCCTCGGAAGACACTAAGTGGATGAATTCTGTGCAACAATTTAAGATGAGCTCTCGTACTTCATTTGCAACTCGGATGTGAGGTACTATTTCTTTTATCAACTTGTTTATCGATGCTCGAGGCAGAGTCAATTCATCCTCCTCCGTTCTATCATCAAACCCACTTGATCCGCTATTCATTGTTGAAACTCTGAAACATCAAAAAAGATCTTTCTCAAAAACTAGAAAATGATAAAATAATCACCGATAAATGATAGCTCCAATGCAGAGGCTCACATTGCTTTTTTCACCCTTAGATTTATTATTTCAGTGGAAAGAGAATCTGCTTCACGCATCTGAATCAGGAAAGAGCTCCTTGAGCGCAACCTCCTTTACCCTCAAACCTGGCACGCTTTGTTGGCAGGTCCCAGATATCAGCCGTGATCCAGCTGATGGTTGCATGACAGTTTTTGGAAGTAGCCATGGTCCCATCGATGGAGGAAGATGACTGATTATGTGATATATTACATTGAAGTAGTCAAATTGGACAAGTAGTTTGGAGATTGCATACTTGCAGCTTTACTAATTTCAAAATAGATTCCAAGAGGAGCGCAGCTAGGGCTGTTCTATCGATTGTCGGTAAGCTACCAAAACAATTCTGTTAAGAAAAAGTTACGATATGAGCGCTCTTACCGATGACGATCTGAGTTTTTGGAGCTGACAAAAATAAGCTGTTGCCGTGTATACATTTATTTTACGCGCCGCCGCGCCAGGCAATCTGACAAACCAATTCACAGGGCAACAGTGCATCGAGAGCAAGCTTTAAGGACTCCGATAAGGCTGGCTGTTAACGATATTATCACCACTATCAGTAAAACTACCAGTATCAGTTTAAGACGATACCAATAGCGTTCCGGCAAGAATTCATTTGAACACTCCTGGACACGGCTGAAATATACCCCTTAACATATTTGACGGGTATTTTATTTTAACAAAAAATGTATGAGAACCCAGAATTATGGCAAAATTTGCAAATGTTATGTCAAGGTTTGCTTGCTTCAGCTAAATATTCTTACTCTACAAAAAAAAAAACATTGGCTCATGGAGTTCCATAGAACATAGATATAACCTAACCTCACTTTTTTCAAGAGGATGAAATCTGACAGCTCAAGCAGCGATTGTTGTAACTTCATCTAGGCAAGCAGATCATCATACTACTTCTGATACTGTGAATGCATGAGGCAGCAGGGCTTCTGTTACGGTTCGTCTCACAAGGCTCGGCTACTCACATTCACCGATTTCAATGGACAAGATAAACAATCAACTATATATAATCCAGTTCAGACGCCAAATTCATCTTGTCACCTATTAGTGGTCTTCATGTTGTAATGGTGCATGGATCCTTCGCAATAGTGTGCAAGGCAAAATACCTTTAAATGAAACGAAACAGTACTACTTAGACCACCAGTGGTAAAAAAATGACCTCACTACGCAGAATGTAACTGATTTTCCTTCCTCACACTTCCTGAGATTCGGTGAATTGATGCCAGGACAAAATGTCTGATTGGTTGTTAGCATACCAAACAGATAAAGGGATTTGTACTTACAAATTCCGGGTGAAATTCCAGGATTTGTGTATGCAGATGTGTGCATTGATAAGGGTTTGTCATAGAAAAGCCATCAGCGAACTTGGTGCAGGACCCATTCTTCAAAGGTTTCAACTTTGTCTGACGCCGAAACAAAAAGGTCACTTATTCTTTCACACAAAAATTAAAGTACACATGTTTAAAATGTTTTAGAATTTGTTCCAATGCGTTATCGGTGGTAATAAATACATCAATCAAGCCAATCAACAATCAAGCCATGAATGATGTCTAACTAGACAACAAAAACATGGCAACGGTGCCAGGTGGCCATTCTCGCAGCACTGTCGACGTAGTAAAATATAGATCTGTTTATTTTGGGTATTATCTCCAGCTTTTTTCAAGTATTGAAAATGACCGATGTATGGTTGATATTTCAATTCTTTTTTACACACATTTAAAATAATTAACTTCTATTCACCACGGCATGTCACTGCAAGTTCCACTTTCAGTGGCCATGCCCAATAATTTTTGGCGCCAAAAACCAATATCCGGTCCTGATCATTGCACTTCCGCAGCGTTTCAAATGCGATATGGCTTCCGCTCGGGTCATTTCCGCTCTATCGCCGTTGCAACTTCCTTACGCCGATGCAAAATTAATTAATTTTGCTGAAAAATTTTGGAAATTTTCGTGCTGGGGCTGAGATACCGTCACCTGCCGGCCGAGGTATCACAAGCGCCATGCAACTTTTCAAAATTTCCACCGCTTTAGACGAGGCTGTCCGAAAATTGAACTGAACACTTTCTTTGTGCTGCCGATATAATTCAGTCATATTTTCAAACAGATTCAACCAAAAATTTCACAGTAAAAAAATTAAATGGGGACGGAAATTTTGAAACGTCAAATATGGCACTTGTGATACTTTGGCCGGTAGGTGCCTGAATAATATTGAAACATTGCAAGTCAGGACTAAAGTAACTCACAAGTTTGACTTAAAGTAATTTATTTTCTTTTTCAAAATGTAAGTATCAGAATCTCACTATGTTTATTTACCTCAAGGCATTATGGAGCCATCACTTGAAAAAGTGAACTGGAATTCAACAAGTTATTTTAGGAAGCAGTCCATCAAAACCCTCCATTAATTCCTATCTTTCATTTTAGATCCTGCAGAGCCAATGTAAATGATTTTGCTACGATCCTACGTTTAAATACCTACTTTGCTTGAGTGGTTCCTCATGGAGAAGTCCTTAAATTTGTCGAGCTGTTCAGCGGAGTCATGAGTCAATTTAAAATTTACCGATGCTGAGGTGCACTTTCCATATAGATTCTACAGGATTAATTTTTAAAATCTCTTGTTACTTTTAGATTTCTTAAAGGAAATTTCGTTTTGCGTTGGTCATGAGAATATTTGGAAATTCAAAAAATTAAAATTTTCATAAAATTTTGAGCACTTTTCAAGAGAATTTCACCCTAACTTCAGACCTTTGTTTGGACTGTTTTTGTTTTTTGAAGAGCAGTAAGTAATAAGTAATTTTCCTCTCGCCTGTAATTAGAGAAAAACGTTGAAATTTTAAGAGGAAAAAAATTACCATTTTTTGGGAACACATCAAGTAGATCTTGAAAAATTGTATACCTGAAAATAAAAAAATGTTGTTCTGAGAAAAATCTGTTCAAAGTTTTGGATGCACATTGCAGGGGCGTTCTTAGGGTGCTGCATTGAATTTACTTCGTGCATCATAAAATGTTGCATCACTGACAAATTAAATGATCGGATTTTGAAGCTCTTGGATTTGAATTACAGAAGAACGCATGTAATAGAATTCGATCAGACAGAAGAACAGAGAAAAAAAAATTATCAAAATTAACTAATGACTCCCCTTCAAGATACAGATTTCCTCAAGACATAAGTGCCAACTGAGGTCGTTTATATAAGGAATAAAGACATTACAGTCTAAATCTATAGGTAGAGCATGGGAGGAAAGAGGCTCATTTTTTTTCTGTTTCAAGCGGTCAATTCAGACATCAAACAAAGGCTTAGGTATTTAAAAATATAGGCTGATTATAAAAGACGATTCTTCCAAAAAAAAAAGAAAAGAAAAAAAATATACATTGTAATCATTATGCTCCAGTAATAAAGTGCATTTCTTTCTTTGTGCATTGAAAATTACTCATTTCAATTCTGCCAAACAAAGAATTTTATCCAACTACAATTTAATAAATTTCTCATAATGAAAATATCTGTTTGATGATCAAATTGAATATTGATTTTACGCCAAAAAAACTGGATGAGATTTTTACATTTTGGCCCTTCTGCCTTCATGACTAAGCCTAACCTTAACATAGCAGAATCAACTGCTTACAAGTAATTTCTTACAGGTAAGCCAGAACGCATGCTGGAAGAAATTTCGGTGGGATGATCCAGATTGGTGGATGAAGTTGATTGAACAGGTTGCATACTAATGTTGACGGTAAAAATGTAGTTAAAGATTAGAAAAGTCAAAAAATAAAACAAACTTATAGGAGAATGTGTTTTTATAAGCACACAAGTAGGTAAACAAAAACAATGAACAATTCTTTTCTACAATACATTATTGAATTTTGACAGCAGCTCGCAATTTTGCTGAGCGACTCCTAGGATTTTGTTCTATTTCAGTAGGGCTTGGAAGTATAACATGCTTGCTTAGCATTTTCCAATTTGAGCGGAAAATATCAGAGATATCCTCTGCTTTAAGGCAAAGAGAGCTGCTAACATATTTCAGGGGCAATGGATTTGCTGATGATTCTAAAATATTGCCTCTGATATGCCGTTTGACAATGGTGTCTTCAAGTGAGTGGAACGACAAAGTGACTAGAGTTCCTCCAACTTTCAGGTATTTATCAGCAATGACCATACCAAAGTCTATTTCATTCAACTCATCATTGACAAATATTCTCAATGCCTGGAACACTTTAGTCGCTCGGTGAACTTGTCTCTGAAGCTTGTCTTCATAATAATCACTACCTGTTGCGGAACATACTAAGTTACCTAAATCTTGCGTAGTTTGAATTTTTTTGAGGCAATACCTAGCTTCTATGATTGCTCTTGCGATTTGTTTGGATTTTTTTTCCTCACCATAAACTTTGAATATTTTGTACAACTCGTTCTCTTCTGCATTGGCAAGGATGTCAGCTGCAGTAGGAGTGTCTGAATTTTGATTCATTCTCATGTCAAGGAAACTATTTTTGGAGACAGCAAACCCTCTTCCAGCAACATCAAATTGCATCGAGGAGCATCCAAAATCGAAGAGAATACCATCAAAACTATTAAAATGTATACCATGAGCCATCAAGAGTTCGGGTACTTCACTAAATTTCCCAAAAAGAGGTATAAGTTTGCCAGAATATTTTTTAGCCATTTCTTGAGCTAGAGAGTGTGCAACAGGGTCCCGATCCAAACAAAAAATAGTTACATCATGATCAGGTACGGCATCTAACAAACGTTTGGTATGACCACCAGCACCAAACGTCATGTCTAGAAGGGTTTGGCCTCTTACAGGGCTTAAATAGCTGACAACTTCATCTGCCATGACAGGAACATGAGGCTGGTTCACAGAGCAGCTCAGCCTACGAATAGGAGAAAAGACTCCTGAGCCTTTTGAAAGTACAGTCAAACCCAGGAACATGATAAAAACAATAATTAATATGTTTTACAAAAGTCAATATGGGTGGACAAAAACTAAGGATTTATGGGAGGTTGACTTGCAGGACTCGAGACGTTTTTATTTCTTAAATTTTCTAGCCAGAGCTTCCAGGTTGGTTTTGCCTCGTGTTCAAGGTATTCCAAGAAGTCGTCACTTATGGCTGCCTTGCAGTCTTCAGCGCTCAGACCTGAAGCACTAGATTTGTAGGTGCGAGGGTACTTCTCAAAATAATGATTATCAACGATCCTCTTCAAACTAGCGTAATTTTCTTCACACTGCTGCTCATTACCTGTAAAACTGACGCCTGAACCGAACACTTTTTTGACTTCCTCACGTAAATGCGTACCAAGATCTCTGAAAAACAAAAATAAACAGAAGGTGATTACCAAACTAGAGATACTTACAGCAAGGGCAAAGAAATAAATTAAGTTTAACTTTATAATGCTGGCAACTGCTGGCTTGAGAAAAAAATTGGTGGTCAGAATTTGACGCCATAAAGCAGAAAATACCCACTTACACAGGAAGTTCTGAAATAGTTTGTTAACTTTTGGGGGCATTTTTCAATCGATTTTTATTAAAAAAGGTGATTAGCTGTATATTGGTCAAAAACTCAAAGGTCGTACAGATTATTTGGCTAAACTAGCAGCCCGCTAAAAACTAGTTTGATCACAGCCTGGCAGTGAAATAGATTGGTTACCCACAATTGTCCAAAAGAACTAGGAAGTTTGACCTCTTCTTGTGAGCTTCTGCCACCGAATTTTGTCTGTTCTTTCACATATGGGTGCAAAATCTATCGATATGTCCAAACCGCACCACCGATCAGTCAGAAGCCTGGGGGCGGACTAAAAAGCAGTCGAGACTCATCCTAAGTATATTGAAGTACAGTGAAAGGACCAACAAAATTCAGCTCCTGCTCGTGCATGGCATAAGGAAATCAGCCACAACAAGTAGGGATATTTTAAGATACGTAAACAGAAAAACTCGCTGATTTTCAAAGTTTGGTGGTTCAGTGCATAAAAAAACCTATAGGTATATGGAGAGAGGATTCTTGCTAAGAATAAGAAAATTCCAAGCCTATAATAGCGGCTAATTATTTCCACACAGAACTTTTCGAACACCTGGATTAATCCAGGGGTGCACATTCTTTTAAGCTTCCGCAATATAGCGCGAAAAATTTTAATGGCAAAATTGGAGAAACGCTTCTACAATTTTGTGATCCCTTCTTTGATTAAGGTACTAGACATAGTTTTGTCCGTATGGGGGCTTAAACTTGTTACAAAAACCGAACGCAATTATTGATGCTGCAATGTAAAATTGATTATTATCCTTTCAACTCAATACGAATTAACTTCAATTTTTAAAGTATAGTTCTAGAAGACCCTCAAGGCCTCTGCATTTTCTCACCAAAAATGTTCGCGTGATCAAGAATTATATGTAACCTTTGATTATCCTCCTCTTAACCCATTCGCCTCACATGACGAGTTTACTCATCAGCGGGCGCCTAGGACATCATCTCAGCTGACGAGTTAATTCGCGCCATTTTCGGCATTCCAACGCTTGAGATGCCATCTATCGGAAAATTGAAAAACCACTGGCAAAAAAATCGCATAGCAACGCCGATAGATGCCGCGAATTAACTCGTCAACTGAGATATGTCCCACGCGCGCGATGACGAGTATACTCGTCAAATAAGGATGGGTTAATTTATTGAAACATCTATCAACTGTTTCATGGGCCTCAATACTTTAAATCCCGTCCCTACTAGAGCAATCAGTCTGATCACACAATTTGAACACAAATTCAGCAGTTTTGTGCTGTAAGTAAGTAGTATGAATAGCACAGCACAGAGAATGAGAAAATTTCGCTCGGAGTAGCGATACGTGCTCTGGAGGCGATTTCTTAACCTTAATCAAAGGAAATTTGGCTGAACTTGCTTGCTGATATGGCACAGAATGGTGCTCATGCACTATATGATGCAAGTTGTGCTGCGGAAAATTGAGTAGCCTGCACTGCATGAGCTCACACCCGAATGCTCGTTTGTTTTGCGGTGCAGCAGTTTGCTCTAGTGTGGACATTGATTTAGAGGATACACCGCTAACATTATTCATTCATTCAAGAGTAAATTAAGCTCCTGCTAACTCAACAAATGGCAGATTACGAGAATTCTGGTGACAGGTGCAAATCCATAGCATAACATCATGATATTAAGTAAGATCGATGATTAGAAGGAAGAAAATCTTGTTACCTTCCTGATTTAGTAGAGTCCGTAGGCCATTTCTCTAGAAGCTTGATGTACTTCCTGTAAATACGCGACATTATAAGACTAGATTTTGACAAAATTGTTGCATAACAGTATGAAAATGCTGAATGTCATATTAGTTCACACGAGAAAATTATTTTCCTTGACTTGACACTTGGCACTAAGGGATGAACGAATGGTGCGTACCGTGAGTAAAAGTGATTTAACTTGTCATAAAATCACATTACTGCCTTGCACATTATTTGTATTAAATAAATAATCACCGTTATTTGCGCACTAACTAATTAAAGAAAATATTCGACATTCATTCAACTGTTTTCTTGTTGTGGACATGAGGCATGCATGGGGTTGGGTTGGGGACAGACCAATGATATCACGGAACGGGATCACAGAGAACATGACCAAAGTGTAAAACCACAGATCTCCGTTTGCGACGTTTCAGACTCCCTGACAGGCTCTATTATTTTTTTAGAGATTCCAGAGACTGCACTTTCTTGAAAAATTCCATGATTTTTCTTCGTTGTTAACAGAATAATCAGTCTAAATTCCAAGATTTAAAATATGCTCTCTACCTTTGCAGAAGTAAAATAATTAAGGTTAATCTTCAGCTGTAGTTCCGAAAAAATCCACCACGTCGCGCTGCTAAAATCCGACTCCGAAATCAGTGATTATTTAAATATCACAATAGGTATCTTAAATTCTAAGACTCATAAGTTCTAGCAGCATACGTCTGGAATCCTTAGAAACAAACGCGAGCTTTGAAAGTCTAATAATAAAAGCTGTAAATTGATCCCAGTTTCTCTTACGGGATATCTGTAAGTGCGAGAGAGACAGCTCACGGTGGGAGAGAGATATCTGCCAACTGCTGAGAGCGATCAAGCGCGATTGGTTGCATCAAGGTCATCATGCTTAACCCTACTTTTTTCTGGGATCAAATTGCAGAGCTTCAGAAATGACTTTTCACGTTGTTTTTAGGGTCAATAGGAAGAAGAATGTTATAGCTAGAACTTATTTATCTTCGATTTAAACAGAAATTCCTTCAACTTTTATAAAAGCTCAAGGACTCACGTGGTGCTGTGCGGACTCTAAAACACAGCGGTGGCGCCCCCTGCGCGGAGAAATTTCTTACTTCACGCAGCTGTAGATACACCTTAAGGCAAGTTTGACACATCGCAATGGAGATACGTGGTTTCACACTTTGGCCATCGATCTCGATCCGCGACGACACAGCATACACCGTAAACCATAAACCGTGCCGTATGTACGTAACCTCTCTCTCTTTCTCAAATCTTCAATTCGTAAAGTACTCCAAGTACTGACGAATTAATTTTACATGTGTTGATTTCCCAGGAATTTTGTTATTTCTCGTATAACGTAAGTGTAAGTAAGTTCTTTTCAGCTTTCTCTTTTCAATCGACGTTCTAAACAGGATTTAATTTAAGAACTTCTACTCCTTTACTTTGTTTTCACTAAGCAGCTCAGTAAGGTGAGGACTCCTCATGGCCTAATTCTCACTTTTCCGGACCGGAATTTCTGAAACTAAATTAATATCTCGTCAACTAATCGCTTCTATCCTCTCTTAGTATGTCAATTACGAACATAGCATTTGTTGAAGGTTGACTGCCCATCAAACACTGCCACAGCCTCTCTCACTGACGTCTTGCCTCCTGTCTCGACCGTATCATGATGATACTAGAACTGTTAATGCTCAAGTTGTTCATGTATTGTCCCCCATATTTATCCTATCTTATACCGGAAAGAAGTCCGTTTATCATACTTGAAACATCTCTAAAGAATAGTTGATGCTTGTCTCAGTTGCTGAAACATGTTCTTCACCGTAAGTGGGTACTGACTGAGAATGTAAACAAGGAATAATTGATTAGATTTATTCGGGGACTGTGAAAATGATATTAGTCTCAAATCGAGAGTACATCACTGCTAACATTCCTTATCATAAAACTGTATGGCTCTCACCACTTTGACTTAATCTTTCAAACTTTCACCTCCTTCAAATGCATAATTAGCAATTCTACCTACCTAATCTTTTGCTGGATAAGGCAGCGTTATCAATTCTTTTTTTCCTCCTCCAGTTGACTTCTTTACATCATGAAGGAACGAAAATGAAATCAATTAGCTAAACTGAATTTTCACTCTCATGTCCAATTTTCTCATTTTGTTGTGTGTGATCTCTTTCCTTCAGAGCAACCATGCCGTCTGACGCAAAGAAAAGGGAACAATTGAAGAAGAAGGAAGCTGCCAAAGCTCGTCAACTAGGTGGTAAAAACAAGAAAGCCCCTCCTAAGAAGGATGATCCCAAAGTCAACGGGAAAGAAAATGGACGGGAGCTCAGTGCTGAAGGTAAATTTTATTAGTCTCTTATCAGTCAAATTCCCCTCTCACTACCTAAAGTTCAGTATCTTCAGAACCGCATTTCCATTAAAATGGCATCTGCTAGATATATAGAAACTTCTTGACCATGCCGGTTGCGTGAAGTGGGGGAGGCCCATCGGTAACAGGAAAAAAGGGGGAACCCCCACAAAACAGGTGAACCCAGTGAAATATAGGGTGCTATAGTGGTATAATAGTACAATTATTGGGTACAAGATCGTTTTGTTATTTCTTTTCTAATCTTCAGGGGAAAGGGTCATGAATTTTGGTTTAATAGGAGGAGGGTTGATTGAAATTGGGGGAAACCTGGAACTTTTTGCAACCAAGACACCCCTTGTACAGAAGGTAAGAAGCCAGGAACTGCTATCAACATACCTTAATCTGAAGTAGTTCTAAAATGTCAGAGAGTTCTCTAGTATTTGCCTGCTCCCCTGTGCCTACTTATCTATTCCTGTGATTAATGTAAACTCATCAACCCAACAAGGCTGTTCATTATATTTTAAAACCGATTTCAGAATCCAAGTGTTGCTGTCTAATGAAGCATTCACCAGTTCTAGCACTATGCAATCTAATGCACCATTCGTTTAATTATTTATGAGTCCTCTACTGGAATTTCTTAGCCTCGAATGAAATTCCGTCATAAAGAATATTATTTTAAGCATTTAGGTAGGTCAGAAAAAATTTTCTCAACATTTAATAAAATAATTTAATTCTCATCATTTTCTGCTCTCAATGCTTTGATAATTGCTGGGAAAAGGCTAGCAATAGTTCATCATCTGTAGAAACCAATGTCAAGTGTGAATGCAGCAAAAATACAAAGTAATTTGTCAGTCACATTCCTTGGAGGATTAGGAGTGATCCGTATCAACCAGATATTTGTATGTATATATAAGCCGCTAGGGCGCTTTGTGACGCCTACCCGCCACAGGAATCTGTCATGGTAGAGATCCTCCGGAAGCTGGCATCTCTCCATCTCTTCACGGATGCCCTCTACCCACCGTTTGGCTGGACGCCCTCTCCATCGCCTACCAGGAGGGACCCACTCCAACACCGTCTTGAGCAACCTGGTATCAGCCATTCTCTGCACATGCCCATACCATACCAATTGCTTGGTCATGATATCATGCACAATTGTTCCTTCAGCGCCCATTATCTCTCGTATACGTCAACCAGATATTTAATTTTTAAAATAATCTGTCATTTTTTGTGAGGTTTTCATTGCGTGTTCTTTAATGTACCTATCTTTCTGTTTCAGAGGCATTGTGTTTGAAGCTGGAAATGGATGCCAGGTTGAATGCTGAGGCTAGGTCTTGCACAGGTTCCCTAGCAGTTCATCCAAGGTCTCGTGATATTAAAATCGAAAATTTCTCTGTTACGTTTCATGGTTGTGAACTGATTCAGGATACTGTTCTTGAGTTGAACTGTGGTAGGCGATACGGTCTTCTTGGACTCAATGGTTCAGGTAAGATGTTTTGAATTGAACAACCATTTTCTTCTTAACTTTGAATAATTCAATTTTCTCAACTGTAATTCCTTCTTCTTTGTCCTTTTGAAGAATTTAAAAATCTTTTCATTAATTTTTTGTCTAAAATGTGAAAAAAATGTTTGTCTGAAATTTCTTTTGAAAATAAATGAGTAATATAAACAAATAAACAGTGCTCTACCTTCCCTCTAAAATTTTAGAAGCAACCTCGGCCAGAAATCCTAATTTTTATGAGCCATTTACAATAGTTTAGGAGCCAAATTAACTTTTTGCATTCACATCATGGGGCACAATATTTTTTTGCTCCGTGTCTCTCTCCCATTGTCGAACCTTCTTGTTGCAGGGTTGCACTACAAACAGTGCGTCAAGAACTTTGCTTCTGCTTTGCAAGTGAGAGCTTAAAGAAAATTGACAGGGTGCGTCAATTTTTCTAGGCTCAGCGCCCCCCCCNCCCCCTTTTTTTAGGCGCATTTGGCTTATGAAGAAGAGACAGAACTCTGATGAGAATGGATGAATTAAGACAATTGGTTGAGGGAAAGGAATGTTGACTGTTCACAGTCAGTCTGAGAAACTCCATAGTATGAACGTTTTCATAATGCCTTTTCAATTATCTTATCATTTTCAGGCAAATCAACCCTGCTTGCAGTTGTTGGTAACCGGGAAGTTCCAATCCCTGACCACATTGATATTTTCCACCTTTCAAGAGAGATGCCGGCGTCTGATAAAAGTGCTCTTCAGTGCGTCATGGAAGTTGACGAAGAGAGAGTAAGGCTGGAAAAGTTAGCTGAAACTCTGGTTATGAATGAGGATGATGGTAAGGAAAAGAGGGTTTTATTGTTGAATTCTAGAATCCAATAATCTATTTCTGAAGTTGCCTCTTTCTAGCAGAATACGTGTAAGATCATAGTTTTTACAAAAATTTATGATAAATTTTTGATAGTTTATGATAGATTAGATACATTTATGATAAATTTTTGAAGCATAATAGTTGATGCTTAACTCCTGTAGATCAGCTAAAAATAATAAGATCTGTCTAAACAGCAACTTTCTTCGTTCATTATCAACCAAGATATTGCCCTTTGAAAAGTCAGGTTTTTGACATCATCCACCGCAGCAGTCACATCCTCCGTTTCTTCCTCTTTTGTTTGATCAGTGATGCAGAGCGTGCAATGTGAAACTTCAGCGACGTTGAATGTAAACAAACTGAGGTTAACTGACTGACCGCCTTATCTCTTCGCGGCGAGTGCATTATCTTCTCATAAGAAGATCTTTAAAGTGCAAATCCGTCTGTTTCTTAAGTTTGTTCTTTTTTAACATCGCTGAAGTTTTGCGTCGCTTCCTCTGCATCACTGATCGAACAAAAGAGGAAGAAACCAAGGGTTTCACTGCCGCGGTGAATAACGTCAAAAACCTGACTTTTCAAAGGGCGATATCTCGTTTAATATTGAACTTAGAAAGTTGTGGTTTGGACAGATCTTATTATTTTTTGCTAATCTACGAGAATCAAGCATCAAAACACGATTTTTTGACCAGCGCAACTGACCCATTACTGTCCTCATGAGACAGTGCAGACGGTTTAAGTTTCACCCGAGAAATGCAATTAAAGAAAACAAAAGATTTCTCTGGTACAGTATTTTTGCAGTCCCTTCTCTATTTTTTTCCCGTAAAACACACAGTTCACAGTTTCCTTCACTGAAAGTAATTTAGCATAGTTTCACTCACAAAAAGTGGCGCTGCCTTTACATTTTCTTCACTTTTTAGGTGCCTTCACATTTAAAAAAACCCCTTTTTGGTTGCCTTCACATTTTTTTGTGCCACCAACTGCGACTTGATTGGTCGTTTGGTCGTGGAAGTTTTGCACCCCTGATCCATTTTTTATGGTTCAAAGGTTGTTTTCAAGAATTTCTAAAAACTTTACATTTCTTTACATACTATCTTTTTTACTTTGAAGTTTCTCCTCTTCTGATTGTTTGCACAAATTAATTTTGATGATAAGTTTACTAAATTTATTTTCTTCTCTGATTCGGAACAGAGTCTCAAGAACAACTGATGGATGTTTACGAGAGGTTAGACGACATGAATGCTGACACTGCTGAAGCAAGAGCTGCCAATATTCTCAACGGTTTAGGTTTCACCCGAGAAATGCAATTAAAGAAAACAAAAGATTTCTCTGGTACAGTATTTTTGCATTTTATCAGACATTGGTGGATTTCTTTTGTTTGTTAATACCTGATATGTTCCAATTTTCAAGATTTTTCATAGCAGTCTACAGCAACCCAAAATATACAAGCAAAACAGAGAGCCATTGTTTTTTTTCAAGATCAGAATTCATTCCTGTCCTCTCAGCAAAAACAAGAGATTTATCACTAGTAGTAGCAGTTGTACTGTAGGAGTGAATTTTATTCAGAGGTTCGGTACTCCTTTTGTGCCCGAACCTTCAAGCTACCATTCTATTTGAGTTTGGAACTTCTGATTCGGTGACTAACAATTCGCAACATTGGTGCGTGATTTTGGTACTACCTTACACGGTGGTTCTGAAAAAGGTTCGACCTATCGAAAACCAACGGATCTGATTGGTCGAATCTGATAACAAAGCTGTCCACTGGTTTTGGTGATTGATGAGACCAACCGGGACAGAACTTCCCAAAGATGTTCGGGACTTCAAATAAAATTCGCTTTAGGGGCGCAGGGGTGCTTAAACGCCCAATCTTGAAATGAAATTTTGAAAAAATCCTGTTCAAAGTTTTCAAAGCTGTGCACTTTGATATCCATGCAGCAAATAGGATTTTTTAAAAAATGTATTATAGAACTAATCCTGAAGATGAGCTTTAGAAATTCATATTTGAAGGAAATGTCAAGGAGATACAGTGATTTTCAAAAAAGATCACTTCCCCTGTTTTTACAGATAACTTTTTTTATGCATAAAATAAGTTACCCAGTTAATGGATCAGAGGTAGAGCTATTGATATTGATCATTATGATTACTGTTGAGATTTTTAATGCTCTTTTGAAAAAAATATGTATGAAGTAACTTCCAAAAAAAAAAAAAATTCTTAATCTTTTTAAAAAGAGGTAAAATTCTAAAATATACCATCTCCAAGAGATCTACGTGCAATAGGATACTAACTTTATTACTGTTTTAATGTGCTTGTATACACAACCCTGAAGGAGAAGCTTCAGCAAATTCAATGAATTGTGAGAGCCATCCCTCAACTAGTTTGACTTCATACTTCATGTAAAGTAGAGCCCATTTGTAGAAGTTGCGTTTTAATTCGGTTTGGGAACAAATGCAGACCACCCTAGCAAGAGTGCAGAAAATGCTCGATCACGCATCCGGGCGGACAAGTGAAAATGTGGAAAAGTCCCCAGAAATTTGGAAGGAGGGAACATCTAGAAGGGTCTAAAGTCGAATATCAAAAGAAAACAGAAGGGGAAGGTCATCTTTTTTTAGATTGGTGGGGAATTTTGTGAAAAGCTGGCCTGCGGGGACGTGAAAATGTGGAAGCTTGAAGTATTCTGCCCCCAAGTATGCTTCCAATGTTTTCAGCTCATTACTTCACAGGTAGAGTTTTAACACTTATATTTTGTTCTCAGGTGGTTGGCGCATGAGAATTGCTCTTGCCAGAGCATTGTATGTGAAGCCCCATCTACTCCTTCTTGACGAACCGACTAATCACTTAGATTTAGATGCTTGTGTGTGGTTAGAGGAGGAACTGAAAACGTACAAACGTATTCTTGTCATAATATCGCATTCACAAGATTTCCTCAACGGAGTTTGTACAAACACAATTCATTTAGACAAGCAACGGCTGAAAAACTACACCGTAAGTAGCTCAGCAAAATTTTATTTTCTTTTTTCCATTATTCCCCCCCCCCTTTTTTTTAAAAGAGAGAACTAGGGAGTGTACATTGTGTAGATCCAAAATTTCAGGCTAGTGCCAAAATGAAAAAATTATGTAAGTACGTTTAGTGTCATGTAAAACATGTTATTGTGTTTTAATTATGTGTAATAGCAGGTAGTTGGTGAATGCCCTAATTATGGACCAAATGAATCCAAAAAACTTGTGGTGTTAAAATCGTTATTTTTATGATACCTAAGATATGTATTCTTTAAATTTCCTTCTCATATGTTTGAAGTGAAAGCACATTTTATTATTCACACCTCAAATGTAAGAACCATCAATTGATCAATGCCTCAAGATGGACAAAATTAATGTAAAAACTTCAAATGCATTTGAGCCTCTCTCACAACACACTTAATTTTGATTTCAGGGTAACTATGATGCATTTGTTCGAACTAGAATGGAACTGTTAGAAAACCAAATGAAACAGTACAACTGGGAGCAAGACCAAATTGCCCACATGAAGAACTACATAGCAAGATTTGGTCACGGAAGTGCCAAGTTGGCCCGTCAAGCCCAGAGTAAAGAGAAAACCCTGGCCAAGATGGTGGCGCAAGGTCTAACAGAAAAAGTCACCAATGATAAACTACTGACGTTCTACTTTCCATCATGCGGAACAATCCCTCCCCCTGTCATTATGGTGCAGAATGTGTCTTTCAGATATTCAGACGATTCGCCGTATATCTACAAGAACCTTGAGTTTGGAATTGATTTAGACACCCGGTTAGCTCTTGTAGGCCCAAATGGAGCCGGAAAGAGTACTCTTTTAAAACTACTTTATGGAGATGTAAGTTTCCTTCTCTAGTTTGAACCTCCTTACATTTTATAAAAAGTGTTCAGCGTGTACCCTACCAATCTGTTTTTACCTGTGCTCCTTCAAATCTAAGTAATCATGGCATAAAAAACCTATGAACTGTAATGACTATGGAATAAAATAGTTTTAAACCCTGATATTATAATGTTCTTACTGCGTATCGCCTGTGCCACTTTTCGTGGTGCAGACCATAGTGCAGTTTGATGAACATATGCTGGAGTGAATAACAAACACTAACAGTCACTTGGACTAGGAAGGTTGAAGATCTTGTAACTCATTTACGACTCATCTTTTACTTTTAATTAAAAACCATCATTAGTCTACCGATTTTACCATTGTATGGTTATTATTAACATTATTATTTAAGTAGCCTGATTTAGCTGTGCTATTAGTTATTGGACGGATTTTGATACACGTACAAAATTATCCCAAAATTTCAGAAATTGCAGTTACATGATTTACTAGACATTATAACACTGATATCATAGTTTAGTAGACCTTAGGAGTCTACCTTTTTACCAACTGCTGCCCAACTCCATTCTAAATTTTTCATTTTCTAATTTATCAAATTATCTATCCATTTATTTATTTTTTATTTACGTATTACGCGGGAAAGAATTCCACTGACAAGGAGAAAAAAAAAAAAGATGGGAAGTGTACAAGAGGGAATCAGAAATTCAAAATAAAAATATTAAACTTAAACAGCACCTTAAAATGAGCAAAAACTGGGGAAATAAAAGCCTTTGATGATGTGCTCAATAGATTAAAACAATATGCAGTGACCTACCTATGTGGATTGGTCTTGTAATATACAATACTTTTTTGCTGGTTTCCTTGTAAAAAGTTAAAAAAAAATTTTGTCAGTGAAGAAATCAGTGAATGGAGAGCGGAGTTACAGCATTCTTGATTTGGACAGTAGAGTTGTAGTGATAATCAAAAGCGATTTCTCTCAAAATGTATTTCTTAGATCATTTTATGTAATTAGTCCTTATCTCCCTCAACTCAATACATTCATCCGGTGATTTATAAATTTGTATTGCATTTATCCCTTTTGATAATAGATTAGTTTCTTCATTAAATACCTGACAGCAAATTGTTGATTTTTGCCGATGAAGTGTCTCCATTAGTTTTTTTAAATGTTCTCAACAGCTAGTTCCAACGGAAGGAATGATACGGAAAAACTCGCATTTACGATTTGCCCAGTACCATCAGCATCTGCACGAGCTCCTAGACTTAGATCTTTCTCCCCTAGAATACATGATGAAATCGTTCCCAGATGTCAAGGAAAGAGAAGAAATGAGGAAAATCATTGGTCGATACGGGCTTACTGGAAGGCAACAGGTAATTGCATTTTGTTAACTCTTCTCAATTTGTACAAACAGGTATACATGAAATTCTTTACCTTCCAATTTTTAATTTTGATTTAAAACCGTTTTTTCTCTGAAACATTGAAGTTATGACTTTTGTTTGGCCCTGTACGCGTAAATAGCTGTGTTCTTGGACAAAACACATGGTTTTCTTTACTGTGTTGCAACATTAAACGTGATTTCGCCGGCCTGCCCATTTTCATGACCTGTTTTGGGGGGCCTTCTCTTTTTTGCTTGCAATCCTCCTGGTTGTGTGGTCAAGAAATGTTTGCACCTGTGTGTGCAAATACCATAACTGAGCTTGACTTTTTACAAATTTTTTTTTATACATATGCTGATAGTAAATTTTTTTATGCTGGATTAATTTGACTAATTCTCTTCCAGGGGCTTGTAAGGTTNGGGGGGGGGGGGGGGGGGTTATTCAAGCCGAATTAAGCTGGTATTTTTAA
This sequence comes from Bemisia tabaci, assembly GCF_001854935.1. NCBI lineage: Eukaryota > Metazoa > Arthropoda > Insecta > Hemiptera > Aleyrodidae > Bemisia > Bemisia tabaci. The sequence goes on from NW_017547234.1 coordinate 2,790,187, forward strand.
CATGCATTTCCCCCCAAAAAATGAAAATATTTGAGTGCTTTGAGTCATCTCAATTTTAAGCTACCTTTTACATGAAACAGAAAGTTCAATTCAATATTTCTTTGTCTGTGGTAGGTCTGCCCTATTAGACAACTGAGTGATGGTCAAAAGTGCCGTGTTGTTTTTGCATACCTTGCATGGCAAGCACCTCACCTTCTACTTCTGGATGAGCCTACTAACCACTTGGACATGGAAACCATCGATGCGCTGGCAGATGCCATCAATGATTTTGAAGGAGGCATGGTCCTTGTTAGTCACGATTTCCGACTCATTAGCCAGGTAAAATCTGTTACAATATTCATCTCCTCATCATTACAACTTTGATGATCCATTAATTTATTCATTGACACCAGAATAAATTCAGTGACATTACTTTTCTCCATAACGAAATGATTAAAAAAATCATGAAATCATCTTAAGTGATGAAAGGTCAAATCTCACTGGCCAACATAAATAATCCTCTGCTAGGTTAGGTTAGAATCACAAAAATTCTGACTGAAAAATTAAGTTGAGCTTAATTTTCTCTTGACGCTCCCTCTGTGGTGAATGTGGATTTATATATGAGAATCAACTTCCAACCCAAGAATTGCCGTATAAAAATCTAAGATCACAATGTGATAATCAGACTTTAAATGGGAATAAGAAAAAAAAGTGTCATGTGTTATGTTTCTATATAACTTGTAAATAATTACTGCGTGTTTTGCAGGTTGCTGAAGAGATTTGGGTCTGTGAGAATGGCACTGTCACGAAATGGCAGGGTGACATCTTAGCTTACAAGCAGCATTTGAAAGAGAAAATTTTCAAGAACAACGAGAAAAACGCTGCTGCAGAAAAAGCACGAAGCAGAAAGAAGTGAATACGACAAATACCCCTCTAGTTACAGAAGTCAACATTTGGCAGCACCGAGCTGTTTTGCAGGAGCTTGTCTATGGAGAGAAGAATCACTGAAAATTTAAAATTGTTAACTACTGAAGTAAGGATTTAATTATCGATACAAGTTTACTCATTTCCTGTCCCCGGTATCTCTCAGAACGCTTCCCTGTGTCCTATCCTTTCAGCTGGCCATGCATGAATATTTTTGTTTCACTGGGCTGAGTTGTTGAATTTATCATCCTTTTTGGATGATTTCATTAATGTGCTCTCCATAAAATCTGACAGCTCAGTTTAGATGTCGACAAAAGCACAGATTTTGAGGGGGTATTGTTGCCCTTCTTTTATAATTATCATTGGTCACTGCGCAACACTGATGCCTATGTACTCTGCTGAATAATCTTTTTTTATATAAAAATGTGTAAAGTAACTCTCTGTCTTTCCTGTTTATTCTTTAATTTATAGTACCTTTTATTTGTTTATTTTTTTAATGTATCATTATTTATTTCAAACCGCACTCTTATTTTCAGTTTCTATCGCAAAACAGCTGAGCTGTGACCTTTTACTTTTGCTAGCCCCTCTATTCTAATGAGGGGTCAGCTTGAGAGAATTTCCTGTGACTAGTGTATATTTTTTACTAATAAAGTTACTTTACTCAAATGATGTATCGTTTGTTCAAAATTTTGATAGACAACACTCTCATGCGTTCTTCAAGGTATTCACTCATACTTTGAAGAGTCTCCAGGAATTTCCCTACTCATGTCCCTTGCCTTCCTTGAGAAACTTTGATCTCTAACGTAAACAGCTAGGAATAATGGAGGATAGTTAGTTATAAACGCATTTGCAAAATTGTGCTGACAAATCAGCATTTTTACAGAGTCTCATGGGGATAATGCTAATTTTCAGCATAATTTGGCAATGGTGTATACCCTAGTTACAGTAGTCTCTTCACTGGGATACCTTGCATCTTGAAAATATTCATCCAGGTCAAGTTCAGCTATAATAATTTTCAATGTATGTACTTCTATTTTGATTTACATTAAGAAGGATGACATTCCACCATGAAGTGTTGTGAAAGAAAGATAGAACAAAGATTGAGGTGGACACTTATAGATGGTGAAACTAAAAAAACCTGGATCTTGATCGCAGTGTTTCAAAATTTCTGTCAGTTTTTCTTAGTTTCTTCATTTTTTTCAAATAATTTTACCAATTATTTCAAATAATTTTTCAGAAGAATACTTTGTAAAATTTTCTTTGAATATTCTGAAACGGCGAAGAGAAACTACCCAAAATTTTATCCAATAACTAGGATTATTCATCCTTCCAAAAAGTAAAATGTGACCAGAAATCTGCAATGTCTGAAATGGAAGTACACGGTTTCGATATTTTCCTTTTCAATAAGTCCATCCTTGAAAAAAAAAAGTTCTCCAACAATGTAAATACAGAAATATATATTTTTAAAATATAACTTATTTTTAAAAAAAGAAGGACAAAACTAAATAATAGAAAGATATGAAGTAAAACATAGTAAACTAGTAACAATATAGCTTGTAAAACTATCATTCTAAACTTAAATCTTTTCAGACTAAAAAACTAGAGGAACGGTCTGGCTATTTTGGCATGCCAATTTAACTGATATGTATAAGGTCATGGTCTGGACTGAGTTAAAACAGAGGATTGTAGTGCTAGAGAGGTCAAACATGTCCGGGAGGAGTTTTTTTGGTGGGAATGTCATTCTGCACATTTTTTCTTCCTCAAGCCCGAGTCAGGCATTCCTTTTAAGTGCTACATAATGGACTTTCTGTCGATAATCAAATACCTAATAGTGTTTTACAATACAATGTAAACCATGTATCTTATTAGTCATGCAGGTTTCTCTAAGATTGGAGTAAATCAGCTAGAGGCATCAGATGCTGGATCCTATTTTTGGCTTCTTGTGCCAGAGCTGCCTCTCGGAGCACCTGAAAAGTCGAAATAAGATAAGCTTGAAACTTAAGTTAACCATGTAACTTATCAAAAAGAAAAGTGCGGCTAGAAAGATGTGTAACAGCTGGGTTACCAAACGGAGCAGAATGAAAAAAATGAGACTGTGAGAAAATGTACTTACAGTAATGTTAGTGAGAAAAATGATATTTAAAAAAACATCAGTTCCTCATTCAATGATCAAAATCCGTTCGTTAGACTCTCGAATATTATTAAAATAATGGAAAATCCAAATCATGTTCCACAGAAGATTATGTGCCCCACAAAAATAAAGAAAGCCACTTTCAAGAGTTCCATTTTCCTACAAAAGGCCCAGCAATGCATGCATTATTTTAAGGCAGTGGGTATCCTTTCACTTGACATTTACACCGGAAGGATAAAGGTCAAAAAATCAAAGAAATGCAAACCCCATTTTTTGTTACTTATAAATATTGTATCCTCTAAAACCTCCTGAAAGAAACATTTCAAAACGGGAACTTTTTACGTGCCAGCTTTGAGAAAATTGGCACTTAAATGTAAAATATTTGGCACTTCTATTTCAAGTATGGAGTGATGGCACTGCTGCTGTGCTGGGAAGGTGAATATTCAAGATTTGAAGGGACATAGTATTTGTCTATTCATCTTGGAACAATGTAAAAATACCACTATTTGACCTTCACTTCAACAAAGCTTCATCATTTTCATCAGTGTACATAGATGGAAGAGTTGAAAAATTATCATATTTACCCGCTTATCGTATGCACCCATAATTTTGGGGTCCTTTGAAAATAAAACAACAAATGGGGGTATCATATCCTGGGGCAATACCTTTGGTATAGAGAATTCTAGTTAAATTCATATCAAGAAGGGTTTGAGGAACCTAATATGAAAAAGATTTAATTAATCTTGGCCCTGAATTTCTGTAAAGAAGTCTTCTCGTGTAAAGATATAAGGACAGGTGGGCGACTTTCGCTAAAAATAACTTGAATGTAACATAGAGGGCCTCGGTTCTCAGATCCTCCAATTGTACATTGAACTCTTCACGCTTTTTTCATCAAATAAGAGAAAGGTTGAATGACCCCAGGGCAGCAATGATCAATGAAAGAGTTCGAGCAGGGGGGTTATCCTATTATTTTTGTCAATTTGTTCATGAATTCTTGACTCTTACCAAGGAGTGAGAATTCATCTCTGTCAATGCCTCATCAATCCATGATAGCTTCGATTTATTCTTGAAGAGCTCATGCTTGGACACCAATGCGAGATGAGTGACAGCTAAAATCAGAGCAGCAACTCTGGCTTCTAAAAGACAAACATCCAGGGGTGGATACATACTCCGCACTACATCGTCAGCTCGAGGAGTGATTTTACGCGCAATCTGTATGTACAAAAAAATTCTTCTCTTTAACATAGATAGTTGTTTAATGTTTATACACTTTTGACGTGAAACTAGTATGATGAATTCACGAGAAAGCAATTTGAAAACTAAAAACTCCGTCACAGATAAGTAGATAAAAAATGGAGGAGTGCACTGCAGTAATGTGCAAAATGTAGTCCACACCCATCTGTTCCGGAAATTTGTTTTTCTTTGAAAGCATTAATGATGAAACTGCAGTTTGATTCTTACTGCATGACTGATGAAATAAAGCAAAAGATTTTAGGTACTCTTTAGTTGCCATAAATTGAAGGAAATATTTTTTCATGACTATTCCCTGTGTCATTAACATTTTTTAATTTTTATTTAATTAAATTTTCCAGCATCTTTGGTTTGTTCAAACAATTTAACTAATACTTATGTAGATGTTAATATGGTGCCTAAACTTAATCATTAAAATTTCTTGACTTTCTGTAATAGAATAATAGGAGATACACTCACTTGAACAATTTCGTGGCTTGCGTGTTTTGAGTTTTGACAGTTGATGTCGGACATGCTCAGCATTGCAATTTTGTTGGTGAGTAGATGGCATGTCTTTAAAACAGCAAGACAGTGTGGGATGAGACCAGTTGCATCGCCAATCCATTTATCGTCTGCTAGAATTTGCTCTATTTCTGGATGAATACAAACTTCACCAAGTTCAACTTCACCAGAATCAATCAGATGAACACTTAGCCTGAAAGAATACAGCATGATGGAGGTGAGAATGGTATAAAAGGAGGTAACAAATTTCAAAAAAAAAAAAAAAATAAATAAATAAATAAATAAATAAATAAATTAAAAAAATTAAAAAAATAGATATATGATTGAATAATCCACTACAAAAATTAGATTCTTCAAAAATCAATTTTGGAGATTCAAAATTTGATTGGCTAATCCGCCTGGTGCCCACTTTCTGGAGCCCTTAGAGAATATATCACAGGGTTCATTTTCCATGGAAAACATCTCAAAAACAAGGAAAAATTTAATTTTTGTAGATTTCAGAAATCAATTCTCCAGGTTATTATGAAGAGATTCATGAGTTAGGTACATGACACTTTTTTCTCAAACACACTGAACAGTTCGACCTGGAATTTTGTTTTTACATGACACCAAGTGTCATATTTAAAGTTGAGAGAACAAAATTCCAGGTCGAGCTGTTCAGTGTGTTTGAGAAAAAAGTGTCATGTATTACCTACCTATTACCCATGAATCTCGTCATAATAACCTGGAGAGCTGATTTCTGAAATCTACAAAAAATAAGTTTTTCCTTCTTTTTGAAATGTTTTCCATGGAAAATTAACCCTTTGATATATTCCATAAGGGCTCCAGAAAGTGGGCACCAGGCAGATCAGCCAATCAGAGCCACTCGGCCCGCAATTTAAATTCCAGCTCTTTTCTTCTCTATGACGATCCCTACCATTTGAATTTATGATGACAGCTCTTACTTGGGTGCTTGTCCAATGAGCTATTTATGACAGATAATAGCCGAACTTAAACGACTGTCTACTTTGTAATCATTTTAAAATTTTAGATACCATGTCCCAAAATACAATGCGCAAAAAAGGGGCAGCTTCCTTGGCCCTTAAATTCAGGCTTTAGGTTTCACTCTCACATGATCCGCATGGATATTAAATGTACTAAACTTATGATAAGTTATTACACTCACCTAGTTTTCTTACATCCTAATTTCTGAATATACTGGTGCGTTGTGTGCTTGAAAAACTTATATCGGTAGACCAAAATTAGTATGATGAGTGCAACACTGAAAATTGCACAGAGAGTTCCAATGATATCCGGGAGGTAAGACTGATCCATTACGATGATGACATACTTAATTCAATTGTCAAAGGTAAGTCAAAAAAGCTAGGGTTCAATTTCATGAATAAGTAATAATTAGAATATACCTTATCAATTTTAAAGACTAAAGAGATGTATTGCTAAAAGTTGTTGAAGATACGACCAACCACCTGTTGCACTCAAGAGTTGCACACTTGCCAATCACGAGGCTAAAGAAATATAAGGGCGTTTCAGGCAGAATCTGATTGTAATGTAAAAAAGCCCACCATGTGATAAATTTAAAGACACTTAAAATTGTAATTAAAGTATAACTTCAATGAATAATTATCCACAATTTCATGCAAATGCCCGAAGGAATGATTGCTCCACTGCTCCGTGACAAAAACATCGTTCTTCAATTGTTTATTTACGTTCTGAGAGGCATGCGCAGAGGCTCAATTTACGCCTTCTGCGCAGCGCAGTTGCTACTATCTACATGAAAACATTTTTAACCTTGAATTTCCTTCTGTTTTTCAATTCAAACCGAAACGGTCATCGACATCGACTAATCTTTGATAAGCTGCCCCTCGTTTTAAAATTTTGGAAGAAGTAATTTATGCCACCGAAGTTTTCCAACTAGAGTACAAAGCCGTAAGTTTCAAAATTACCATTGACTCTCTTCTCTTTCGTCGTGTTCTTCATTTTTTGACAGTTCCAATTTTGGTCTACGCTCAGCACAGGCACACTGATCTTGTGTGCCCATGCTCACTCTCAAATAAAAACAAATTTTCTACTCATCATTCTCCTCTCTCTCTCTTGATTACCAGTAAAATTCTTGTCACTTGCATCTGTCGACCAAAAAATGCCATGCAGACAGTATTCATTATCGCAATGGTTCAGATCTTCGAACTCAACTTTTCCTCGACAGTAATGCTGCTTTGAAACGTCCCATTTTTCTTTACTAAAGTGAAATTACTTTCTTGCATCCATTTGCTATTAATAGAGGTTGGATTCGTTGTGCATAGAATACCCGTTACCGCTTTAAATTATTGTTTTTATTTAAGTGAATGCCCAATTTCTCTGCACAGCTGACCTACACTCTCGGCAAATCTTTCTTAATATCCCTAGCAAAACAATCATAGGTTGCCTATGGTCTTTGTCTGTATCATTGAGCTTTAATGCTGGTCCTCATTTCTTACATTATCTTCCAGTTATCTGCGGTTTGTAAGTTCAACTGAAGTCAAATCCTCTCGTGGTCGATATTTATCTATTGTGCCATCTGAATCATGTACCAAGTCGAACTCGGGAAAGAAAAGAAGAGACATTTGTCACATCAACCTAAATGCATCTATCATCAGTTGGCTCATCAGTTACCACTTAAATTTATGCTGAATGGTGTTGTTCTCTGATGTGACATATGTCTCTTCTTTTATTTCCCCAGTTCTACTTATCCCCAAGAGAGAAATAGACTTTTTTCATAACATCTCATCAAGTGTCGCTGAAATTATCCTTATTCTCTATTCAGCCCCTAATCTGCGAGTTCATCTCTCACTTCTCATCAAGTTAGGTTTTTGTTTCATGAGTGCTTCTTTTTTATCCGAACCTCAGCGAATTGAAATGGAATGCGATGAAACACATCACTATTTTATCATTTATCCTGATTCACTGGCATGGTCCAGTCTGTTTCTTGCATTTCAGTGAAATGATCAGATCTGTCACCTGTCTCCTGAGGTGGGTTGCGAGTGCTTACGTGCAATCCTAGCCTCAGCTGAAATGTAGAGGACCGAATGCATTGCATTCCATGGATCAAAGAAAAACTCATAATTATGCAGTGTGTCTGTGCAGTGAGAAAAAGGCAGAAACCATCCAGATGTTGGCTCAACAGTAGTGCTGTACAGCATTCTCCAACAAAAGTCAATGTCATGAAAAGTTCCTCGTCTACTCTACTTCTTTCTTGACACTGACATGGCTAAGTTTATGAGGCCCATAAAGTCCAACAGTTAGAATGTCATGTATAGCAGGAATGAAAATTTGACCAACACCAAATTGTAGTATTAATAACCCCTCCATTTTTTAATCTACCTACTAAAAGAAAAAATCAAACTTCTCAAGAAGTAAAAGTAAGAAAGAAAAATAATTCAATCAATCCTATTCTTTCTTCCTTTCAGACTCTTGTGGAAAACCATAGCATTCCATCGTGCTGGGAAAAAGGATCTGATAATGGATGTTTCTAATAAGTGCTCCCGTAACCCAGGTAACTCCCACTATATGTTGTTTTCATTATAATAAGTTTTATCTAAGTCAAAGAAGGCTCTACTACAGCATTAGTCTTCTTTGTTCATAGTTCTCATTACCTTAAAATCCAGTATTTGCTTGTATATAAAATTTACAGAGATGCACCAAGTCAAGTACTTGACAGTTTAGGAATTATTTTTCTTCCCTTGAAAAATTGTATGCAGAAGACTTTTACTACATAGATGATTTTAAGGGTGTACCTAGATTTTTGTTTAATGGACTAAATCTAACTTTCAAACAGAAATTGTTTTTCGAAAGAAGACTTCAAAAAGAAGTCTCAGCCTCATTGTTTCTACTATACTGCTGCCTCATGAGATTATTGCAGCACAAACACATTGTGGTCTATAAACAATTTTATTACGAAGACTCCATCACAGATTCTCTTCATGAAGCGCAATAAAATCTGTCACAGTTGGACCCAAATGGATGCGTGTTTAATAGAAAGGAACCAAGCCACATCAGCTACTGCCAAATTTAACTGAGCAATCTAATTTTTTACAAGAGAATGTTTGTTCGAGTCCCTTTGAAAATTTTAAGAAATTTGCTTGGTAATATGCAGAAAATTAACTGAAATTTGCACAAAAAACCGCACAACGGTTTTCATGTAAAAAATTACATTGCCCGATTGAATTTGGCAATAGCTGATGTGATTTGATTCCTTTCTGCTTAATGTGGTCCAGTAAGCTTTCTCTGAGTCGAACTGCATTGGGTCCAGATTGTTAGTTCCTCTTAGAGGATTTTCTGTTCTTATGAAAAATTGGACAAATCCCTAAAAGAGTTTAATTCAGAGGAAGTTAACTGTATTGCTTTTATCTAAGACTGAGCCACACAAGTCAGTCACTGCGCATGTTTTTGAGATGCACTCCCCTGCCTGACCATCACTCGGCCCCAACCAGTTTGATGTAAAATTGGTTCCCCCATAAGAAAGGCATTGCATTTAAACTTCCCTCTGCCAAGGTCTCAAACCTTGTCTACAGAAATGACTGACCTGAGTCTTACTTTCATTAATAACGAATAGTAAGATGTGGGAGTGACCTTTAGTTCATGTTCAAGAATAATTTATCTTCTCTACTCTCAGAGCCGCCTTGCATAACTATCTTCACTTACCTAAAATCCAATCTCAGGGGGCAATATGTCTTTTGATTAACATACACTTGAAAAAAACATGAGAACTTCGTATCTTCTAGAGTTTTAAAAAAAATATGCCTATCTATCATGCAATTTTTTAGTTAAAGTTGGACGAAAACACAGTTAAGAAACAGGGAGAGAAATAATTTTCTCTTGTTTGGAACTGCAGGTTACTCAGTTATTAAGAACAACACGGAATGTTGGCATGACTTAAATACCGAGACGGTTCATTTGAAAACTTTTTAGATTGCTATACTTTTCTCCCCATGTTTTAGAACTTTTATTTTGAAGTTAGACGTTCTAGTTTTTACTATTGAACGAATGATTATACTTTTACTAAATCTACAAATTAGAAGTATGCAATTACATTTTCTGTACAAACTCTAGTTTGTTTGCCATAATCTCCATATTCTTACCTTGCTATGAGAATGTAACTAAGTTTCATGAATTATCTAATAAGTAGTCTGACATGCGAAGACTAACTCTGATTATTTTTAATATGAGACCTTACTTAAAACAATTTTAGATGTCAGTTCTAAATTTTCTGTCTTTTTGTCGTGTTTTTCAGAGGAAGATACCCCGTTAATTGATCTGGAAAAACCTGCTATTGAAAAAGTTGATAAGAATCCACCATTGATCCCTGCACCAAGCACCATGGTTAATCCAGACAACAATCCCTTTGATGCTGTCGCTGAGCTTACAAAGCAAGACCCATTTGAAATGGTTTTGCAAAAAGCATTCAGTGAAGATAAGTCAACAAACACCAACATCGAAGTCCGCTATGATCTTGTATCTTTAGATGATTCTGATGAAAATAACTCTACCACCAATGGCGTAACTCCAAAATATAGCAAAACCTCAAATCTAGTCCCATCAAATGTTAATAGTGGCAATGATTCAAAAAATGATTCTTTTTACTCACCAATTATGCCGCAAAACCAATTGCAAGTTACTTGCTATTCCAAGAACAACGGCAATTCTCTTGAAGGCTCCGACGATTTAAGTTCAAAGAAATCCAGCACAAGTATAAATATCTCAGCTCTGTCATCATTGCATTGTATTTCAGCAAATTCCAACAACGAGTGTGAAAACTCTGTATTCCTAGGCGATTCCTTAAGCTCTGATCAGAATATCAAAGAGTTTGTCGCTGCTCGAATACAGAACGTTATCAAGAAAACACTGAACAAATCCTTCTCAGGCTTTGATCAAAAGAAGGATCTCACAACAAAAGGTAGAAGCACTGCAAAGTCTGTGTCTACCGTTGATGGTTGGTGCTCTCCTGATAGAAATGAAACAAGAGCTGTCTCAGATTATTCAAGTAAATCATATGGTTCAATGAATCAAGGTTTCTTAAAAACAACTGCAAGTTTAACTTCAGATAATACTTTCAATGAAATTTCGGAAACAGCCGCTGATGATTTGAAAGCACCTAGTCTCTCTGAAAAATACAAGGTATGTCACCTCTGAATGTTCATTTTTCTTGTATGTGTCCATTTTTGGTATTTTGAAGTGTATCGATGGCATAAGTCCGCAATCACATATCTCGTTTGCGGTGTCGAAAAATTTCAGCCTCTATGTTATTTTTTGAAGGAGAACAAATTAATATCGTTCCTTGAAGTTTATGCAGAATTTTCTCTGCACGGAGAAGAAAAATCCTGGCAGTTCTAAAGAATTGCTGTTAGGTAGTTTTCTGTTTAAAAAATAAATTATGACAGGAAGTCTGCGACGTCGCTAACCAAGTTATGTGATTGCCGACTTACACCATCAATATCAAATATTGGGTAGGTAAAGCTTTCAAAATGTAAAGTTCAATGTGAATGAAAATGTAATTTTGACAAGTTCCGACAGACGATTAAATTAACAACAAAAAAAAAGAAGAAAATACGTATCTTCCAGGAAATTAGATTTTTCCTCTGCGAAGATGTGATAAAAAAAAGAATACAAAACAATCTGAAGACCTTTCCTAGTTTACCTCATTCTCATCATGGTTCCCCCATTTTACGGTCACATGTTAGAGAAGTTATTGTACTTTTGAGGATTTACTACCCATTAGTACATCAGTGATTGAAAGAAAATTGGAGATGTATCTTCAAATTAATTCTAATTTTCTTAAAAATTTTCCAGGTCAACAGTTCCCTATTCCGGTCTCCACCTGTAGAAATCCTGCGCGAGGCAACACGATTAAGTCGATCATTTTCAGTTGGGTCAACAGACTATGCAAATTTATTAGGTAAGTTTTCAGGAAGTACTTAAAAAGTTGGGATACTTATATTTTTCAGTTTTTCATTTAATCAAATTTTTGCTGAGGAAATCTCTTTTCAGGTCACTGAAAAATGCAACCCTGTTTCAGAAGAAAAAATATTGCCCCAAATATCTCTTGACATTACAATTACAAAGAGAATTGACTGCTGTGTATACTTTCATCCGCATATATTAATTTATTTTACGGTTGCTACTGGACCAAGAGATTTTGAAGCCCAACCATGCTCTCAATATCATTGCTGTCTGAACTGAATATTCTTTCTGTTGTTTCTGGAGAAAATCATCAGTTCTGAATCAATAGGCTGCTCTATCACATAGTATTCACAGTGGTTGAAACCCAAGATCATCGCATCCTATGTAATTATTAGCCAGGGCTGGCCGGAACACATACACTCAGCGACTGCCAAGCTTAAAAGAAAAGGGTATTTTGCGTTGTTTCAGATTTTGCCCAAAGTGGTGCCCCCTTTCGGTGGTTGTCTAGGCTTGACTCACCTTCAGTCAAACGTCTCATTAGCCTTAGACCAATAAAAAAATTTATTTTCATTACTGCAACCTTTTTTCAATCTTTTTTTTCTTTCCAGTTAAAAACAATTGTTTTGAGCTATTCTAAGCTTGGAAATCCGTTTCTCTCCAAAATCCTTGCCTGCATCACTTGGTATTAAATCGACTCCTGAACCATGCAATAGCCTCATTGTGATATTCGAATTTTTGGCATAATCATATACAAAAGAATCTGAATTGTCAATGTGAATTGAATTTTACAACACAAAATATGTCGCAGCACAAACTGTAGGAAAGGCTCTTATTAACAGTGTGCATCGCACATTTTGAAGTCCCTCAAAATCTATCTAGGTCTTCTCTCTTTTTGAAAATGCTCGGTTTTATTTTCTTATTTTATGTATTTATGACGGCAGATAACAATGAGGATCTTTTGTCAATCAAACCAAAATGGGAAACACTAGATTCTGATTCTGATGGAGACGGCTCTGATGACAGTTTCAAAAGCCTAAGACTGAATATTCGCCCGGCCAGCATATCCACTCCACCACAAAGAATGTTGGATTCCGAGTCGCTCCAGAAATATAAGAAAAGATTAAGTCTTCTTTCCTCTGCAGAGCCAACTCCAGAAAAGGTACTTTTTCATCAACTTTCCTTTATCTTAACTTATTATTTATTGTATATTCATTAACATGCCACTCATGAGGGGTAAATAAAAGAATAGATAACTCGACAAGGTACAAATTTAAGCATTCCTTTACATATTCTCTCCTCAAAATTCAACCCAGAAAACGATTCATGCAGCAAAAAATTACTGACATTAACTTCTGACCAAGATAGTAACATTTTTATTTAGCACTAGTCACGAAAAATTTGAATTTTCGACCCACAAGGAAAACCAGCGTTTATGTTAATCAATTCCTGTGCTGTAATGGTTTTGGCACGCTTCTCAATTGAGCAGTGTTGCCTATCCTGCCCTGTGCTTTTGGCAGCGTTAATAGCGTGCAACAGCTATGCCGAAGTGTGGAGACTGAGGTTGCCCTATTTTCATAATGACAGAGATGGTGACAGTTATGCTTAATGTGCGAATTAAACCAAGTAGAATATGTGTGGGAAGTTTAATATCATACTGCTTTAATGCGTACCTTGTGCCGAGGTCCAATCAAAAGTAAGTTATGGAAATTTCAGTAATTCTTGCTTTCATAAAAATACATCTTCCATCTGTTAAACAAGGTGGCTAGCGACCAAGAAAATCAGAAAAAGTCAAGGAATTTTTTGTGGAGCTGGGCTCCATGTAAAAATTGGGTTCACAGCGGGCCAGCCGATCGTTTTTTTAGCAACGTTTTGACCACATTAATTAAGTACCCTTTTGTTATCATAAAAAAGTCAGGGAATTTCATGAGAAAAAGTGAGGGAATGATAAAATAAAATTTCTAAATTACAAGGACAAAAATGAAGAGCTGATTGTGAATCAATGTACCTTTTGAAGTTTTTGGCCATATTTGGCTGCAAAAAATTCCTTCTTGTCAACCTATTAAATTGATTTTTGTAGAAATATTTTTAATTAATTACCGTTTGAAGAGGAAGTTCTTACATATGTCAAAAACGTTAGAAATACTGGAAGAGCAACCTCCATGCATTCTATTTGATCCCATACATTTTTAACTATTTTAACCTGCAACAATTTTTACTGATTCCAGGAAACACATGTAAAGCAGCGTAGCCGCAGTGCTGATCGTGCAATTTCTGACTCAGCATTGAAGCAGCTATCTACCAAATTACTTAATATTAATCTGCAACCAGCCTTGCCCATCTCTAAGTTGGAGGATGCGAAATTGCGGCCGAAGAATCCAGAACCAGAAAAAATAAGGCGTGGACCGATGAAAGCTCTGGTTCCTTTGAAGAATATGCTAAGGGGGAAAGGTATTGTCTAAATTTCGAACATTACTAAAGCAGCTTTAATAGTAGATCCTGAATCAGCCAGCCCAATTCTCCAGAATTTTTTGCATAAGAGATGGATATTGGTGAGAGCCAAAATCTGCCCCCACTCAGAATTTCACAGTTTTTTTTGTATTCCGCAGTTACCTATGTCTATCTTCTAAAAATATTGTAGCCTCGGTAAAACTTATTTCTTTAAGTCTTATATTGGACGCCCAAAGTCTGAATTCCAGGAAAAGGTGTTTTTTTTCAGTTATCTACCCCAGATTTCATGTTAAGCTCAAAAGTGACATGTGATGTGCTTTTAATGTAATACGGGGATCCACTTAAGATATAATAACTCAAATATTTCTGAAAATTTATGGTCAACTGTAATAAGTAAAAAAATTCTGAGACTGTTGTGGCGCTCGTTTTTGAGAGCTGGTTTGACGGACAGATTGATAAAGAAACAGCAATGTTAAACGTGAGTGATGAATTGTCGATATTTCCCCACTTGAACTGGTGGCAAAGAATCAATTATTAAGGTGTTGGTTGCAAACACCCTGTCTATCAATCCTCTCTCTTAGGTTTAAATGGCAGAACAGTCGATATATTGCAAAGCACGCCACGCCTCTGAGAAACAGTAAATTTAAACTAACAAAAATGTTTTTTTTCAACATGGGCCAGAAGGTGGAAATTGGCCATTTTCTAGTATTCTAGTTCTTTAATGATCCTTAATAACTAATCCTAGATAAATCACTGGGGGAAGAAACCATGGTAGTATTACCACGGTGGATTATGTCAACCCAGTGTTTTTGAAAAAACAATATCCGTATCATATTGGACTTAAAAGCTAGGCGTTACATGCTTGTTTTTTTTTGCTGATCCAAGCTTAAACACTCAAAACATGATACTGTAACTAGCGCAACTGACCTATTGGTTAACATCATATTTTTCAAAAGACATCAATGAAAGCTTAGGTTTAAAATAGTTTTGTCTGGTTTTCTAACTTTAGATTCCAATTTTTTTGAGGACAATGCAATAGGTCTTCCAATTCCTTTTCAAATCTTCCGCAGTTTTTCAACTACTAGTCTGCTTTTAGGTGGCTCTTTTAAAAATTGGAATAGTTTGTATCTTCAAAACTCTGATAATATTCGAACATAGTGAATATTATGTAAAGAAATATACTAACCGATTATTATTATTATTTTTTTTTTTTTTGCAACAGATAATAGTTCAACGAAGGCGAACTCACCTACTCAGAAAGCTTCAACTGCTAAGAAGTCATCAATAAAACCAGCTGCGTCTTCCACGCCGAAACGCAATAGAAAACCTCTGGCAGAGAATAATGCGCAGAATTCACCTACAACTAGGTAAGTTATTTCATGTTTCATAACAGAAGAAGAGTAATCGATGAATAATCAGACAAGAAGCTTTTTAAGGGGGATGACAATTGGGCACACAAAGACAGGTATAAGCTGAAGCACACGTCTGCATGTTTCATCTTCAAGATGTTATTCAAAAAATGACTCGTACCAAGGGAAGTTGAAAAATCCAACTCCTGATGTTGACAAAAGCATTTATAATTATCTCAAGTCATATAGCAAAAGTACTGATATAGTCATTGGTATAATTTGTGTTCCATACCATTATTTCCAAATGTACTTGCTAAAATCTCGCTCAGGAGTTGATTTCGAATCTTCCCATGGTGTAAATCATTCTCCAAGTCATTTGAAATGGAAACTCTCAACAAGGTGCTTTAGTGCTTACTGTAGTGATACTACGTATCCTTAAAAAAAATATCTTATACGTCTCACATTATAATAACCTCCTTGCAAAAATTTTGAATATTGGCTTTTCTTTTTCTTTCACAGCAAACACAACCGCAGCCCGTTGAAGCATAGACGGAGCAACTCTTATCAATTCAAGAATTCTACTCCAGAGAACAAAGCCTCTCAAAGGTCATCCTCAGCATCTAGAGCTATCGGTGGCATTAAACCACCCACGCCGGTAAGAGACCCGATAAAATCACTCTAATTCACCGACAGTCACTCTGTACCACCGAATCGGCCGATACAAAAACGTGCCATTTTCATTGCAATCTCTCAGAATTTTTCTAGTTTTATCTTTGTTTTACACCTCCCATGGTATAAATTCAATTGTATCAAGGCTGGGTTTGGGGCAAGATTAAGTGTTGATTTGCTTTAATAATGGTCCGGGGCAGATGAAATGTTTTCACTCTTGATATTTTTGAAGAATTATGCAACTAACGATATAAGTAAGAATTGCATTTACATATCCCAGGAGCATAATCGCAGGAGAAAGAAAACCTTGTAGGTTGTTTTTAAGTTGAATGGCATTTTCAATGGCTTCTGCATCAGGGTTTCCAGGGACCTGGAAAATCAGGGTATTTACACAGCATAAGCCAGGAAATTATCAAGCATCATTTAGCTGAAGTCAGTGTAATTTAAAGAAGAAAAAAAATCGAAGCAGAAGTTTAGGTCAAAGGTCAGGGAATCTGAATACCTAGCAGAGAAATTATGGAAACTCTGTGCATGCCACCAATTGCAGCTTGCCAACTGAGTGGATTCTATTAATATCGTCTACACTCCTATCTAGCCATTACATTCATTTCTTAACAACATATTATGTACCTTGGTCACATCCAAACATATGATTGATGTCAATTTTAATTAATTGGATTTTGCATCTGTAGAAGTACTCTTTAATGAACAGCATCAAATGAACTACTTTTTTACAACCAAGAATTACAATTTCCGGCTCATCTATTAAAACACTTAGGTCATAAGTAAACTAATGGTACACACATTGTTTCTAAACTGAGCCAGAAATTGATGTTCCTAATTGCAAAATTTAGTCCAAATTTTCCATTTGAATCATGATGATAAACTTTTTTTACAATGTTAAAAAACTCTCAGCCTTCATTTCCATGCCTCTTGCAAATCAATGTCCCGTTTTTGCTTTTGTATTCAGATCAGTAAATTACCTGGGCTCATTCAAGGATCCCCCAAAAGAACGAGAGAGGAATGCGGTTTCTCGCCCAAAAGCAGGATTGTAAGTTATTGTTATTATCATTTTTTTTTCTCTCATTCCTATAATTTTTTTTGCTTGTTTTTTAAGCTAATTTCCTCTGTTAAATTTTTTTATTGACATTTTACAAAGCCATTTGCAAATCAATATTTTCTGCTGCATGTATTTGGTGTTGCCACTGTTATTGTTCTTCTGTTAATAGTTTTTTCTTTGCAATTGAATTGCATTTGAAAAGATGAGAATTCAACTCAACTTTTCTACTCAACTTTGTGTAAATTGATGTTTATCAAGCGTATATTGAAAGGAGGAGAAAAGGGAGGGATAAGGTCTCAAGCTTCATCACCGAAAGGACATAAAGTACATTTTTTCAGCTCTAATTGCCCATTTTCTTTTTTTTCCAGGCCACTCCTACATTTAAAGGAAGACTTAGCCTCTGTTCAGGAAAAGAAAA
Source organism: Bemisia tabaci (assembly GCF_001854935.1). Lineage (NCBI taxonomy): Eukaryota > Metazoa > Arthropoda > Insecta > Hemiptera > Aleyrodidae > Bemisia > Bemisia tabaci. Next base: position 2,807,850 of record NW_017547234.1, read on the forward strand.
TGTCAACCATGTCTAAGCTGCAAGGAGGCAAGTTCTTTTTTTTACCATTTGAAATTTTGGGACATTTTTTTTTTAACCAAAATGAATCAACTAGATTGCTTTGTAATATCTCAATTCTCCGGTTGTTATTTTTAAATTTTTTGGCTGTTTTAGGATCGTATTAGTTTTTAATTTTTAGCTCTTATGCCAGGGGCCATGAGTGCCCTTTTTTCTGAGGAAAATAATTTTGTGGTTACTTACGTTTCATATAACTTTTTTATTGTCATGTTCTTATTTTTTAAACTACATTTTAGCATGCTAGAAAAGTTTTTACTGTACTAAATTGCTCAATTAACACTGAAAAATTACAAGGGTCCAGAAACTTTCTTACCTTTGTCTTAATGAAATAAGCTATCAGATTTTTCAGGAGTGCACTGAAAACAAGCTTCACAACTCTCTTCACATAAATAATTGCAGCACGTTTCCTTTACACCAGGTAATTCTTGGGCGCTTAAAAACTTCACACATCTGAAATGAAGCACTAAGCAATTTTTCACATAACTTTATGCTGTTAGGAATTTCCTTCCCACTATGTCTTGGGATGTAGAAAGACCCTGGCCTTATCATTTTTTTTATAGATATTCCCCTTTTTAATGCCCTTTTTATCCAAAATTTTCCAAGAGTTGTCCTTTTTGTTCAATTACCCCCTTTCTCTCCTCAGTGAAGAATTTCCGATGCCCCCTGGGCCTCTTATCAAAATTTTGTGTAAAGCACGCATTTTATTGCTTTTGCCTTCACATTTTTCTCACTGTTGGGTGGTCACTAGGTCGAAGAAGTTTCGGATCCTTGAAAAATTACATCTACTGTTTGACTTTGATAGAAATACTAGAATTGCACAAAGCAGCTTTTGTTGGACCATAAATTGTGCAGTTTGAAAAGTCGTCGTGCAAAAATGGCTTGTATATTTTTCATTGTTCTTAAGTAGCATTCAAAATCTTTTCGAGTAACTGGAAATGAACAGCACAATTCTTTAAAAAATGTCTCAAGAATAGATGATTAGGATGTTGTTTTTTGTGGTTCTACATTGTTTTTAATTATTTAAGGTTTGATTAAAGTTTGCATGCCACTTTGTGTATTTCCTCGTGAAAATACACGTATGTCCAATCAAAAAACACCATATTTTATATTTTAAGGTGTGCACATTCAATTTTAAAGACTGGACTTTATCTCTCGAAACGTAGGTAATTAATTTCTTCTGATGAATTATTGACTTGAAAAGTCTTCCTAGTTCTATTTTTGCGTGTTCATATTATTTTGTTGAATTAAAGTGAAATATGTGAAAATCAAGGGACATGATTCCCAAAATTGTATATGTAAACACATTCCATAAATGTCTCATGAATACATAGAAGTATGAGATATACATATCATCCCTTTTCTGTTGAACATTTCAACCTTGTGAAAGAAGACTGAAATTGATAATTATGAATGTATGTTAGAAGGATCCGCTTTAGGCTGTGTTTTAGCGTTAATAAATTTATCCCGTACACAAGTCAGCATGTATTAAATTATTTTTTCCCTTCTATAAGTTTCCTTCAACGGAACATCAAAAACTATTTTTGGGGAAGATATGGGAGGTAGTGGTCTATTGGAGTTTTGTACGAAATAATAATATAATAGAAGCAAGCAGAACCAAAAATTATGCATGTCTAGAAAATCATCATAAAAACTTGTCCTCAGTAAGTACCTAATGATGACTTTCTGTATTGAGAAAAGTTGTGCAAGACAAGTGTAAGCGAACAGAGTTCGTTTTTCTAGAAGATTATTGTTTGGATTGAGAGTGTTCTAAACTGAGTTAACGTATGAAATCTCAAGATCCTACCAAATTTTTTTTAGCAAAAAATGGGATTTCTCGTAAAGGAAGGTGACCCCCCCAATATGTACAGTAACAATTTAAAACTTTGAACATAACTCTCTAACATCTCTTGTGCCAATCATGCTGACTGTCTCTTCCACATTCTTATTTTGCCTTTTTTGGCATAAATTTTGCTGTTTTTTGAATAATTTTTTTAAAAATCAGAAACTTCAGTGGCATATTTCGTCATGTTACTAGAAGATGCAAAAAATGGCCACTAATCTTAACTGGACATTTCCTCTATGAAAAGCAGAATAATTGAATGCGCAGCTCTTGGGTCAAAATTTCAAGGCTCACCACCTTAATTTGAAACTTCCTTCGAGGTTTTGTACGTGCATCGAAATCCTAAACAAATGCTCAAAACAATAATTTCACGGGAGTCCTGAGGAGTAACTTGAAATTTTATCCTTGACTCTACTTAATTTTTGTGATATGCAAAGTTTCCTATTGTATATCCTCCATACTTAAAATTTGTGTAATTTTGATAAAACAAATTCTTCAAAACAAAACATGCTTGGAGAACATCTTCTACACTGACAATGAGTGCCTCGCAAACACTAAGGGATAAAATTCCTGCATATGAATATTTTAATTTGTAAGTTAATTTGGGAAACACATGACACTCACAAAGAAAGACTAAACTTGATGAGTTACTGACGTAATTTTTTTTCCTCCCATATTTTCTTTTTTGGCCCAAGATTGAATGAGTGGTATACAATAAAAGCAAATCTTTCCAAAAACATGCAACTTTCACACTTTATTCGCGCTCTAGGAAATACATAAAACCATAAAAACTTAAAATTTTATGAAAGTACTGTGGTCTTAATAAATCTAAAGGCTATGTACAAGTTACTTATCCTAAAATTCAGAATACCTGAAGCTTAAAATTAATAATAACAAAAATTGTGTTGACCACATGTCAACTTGGAGGAAAATTGACGTCATACGGTTTTCTTAGAAAATGGAATATCACCTTGCTGCATGTACTAATGTAAAGACAAATAAATGCAAGGCATTTTTAAACGCAGGGAATCTCTTTTCAGAAGATATTATGGCTTTAAAAGAATCCAAGGCATGTATTGCCCATCTGATTCAAAAGGAAGTCAATTGGACATCTGGAGAGACTGAATAATTAAGAATCTTAAAGATTTTTTCCACTAGATAGTTCATACTACGTTCCAAATTCTGTGTTTCCTTCTTTGATTTTATGGTACTTAAATAGAAGAGCAGACAGATTTTGCCGTGAAAATTATTTAGTCAGCTAAAAATTAAATGCAGTGTATTTTCGAAGTTTCTTGTGGAAAGGAAAAGAAAATCCTGGTTTCCCACTTTCTAAGAACCCTCCCCCCAGCATTTTACAATAAATGATTAAACAAAATTGTTTGATTTTCTGCTCATTATTCAGTTTTTTAGATAACTTATACTAACTAATTGTACTTAAATTGTCTGAACAGTTGATTTAGTGGGTTAACTACAATCATCATCGCTGGAATCTGAGCTGTGGTCAAGTTGTTCATTCCACCAGTCACGTACCTCTGAGCTAATGTGGGACATTCGAGCCAACATCGCTTTGTTGTTCGACATATCACGGAATGATCGAGAGCTCTCTAGTCCTTCTGACAGATGAGACAAGCTGTTCTTGTTCAAAGCTGAAGCAAAATAAAGAAAAGGAGAAATTAAAATCCGAAGTTAGTCTTAGGAAACAAAAACAGATACGGATGTTTCTCCCATTATTGATATAGGAGGCACTTACAATCGACAATTTAGAATATTGGTTTTAACTTCAGTTTTATCAGTCAGTTCAGTTTTCTTTAGCAGCAAACGAAAAATGTTACATTTTCGTTTACTCCCCATAAGAATCAATGGTGAGGCCATTTACCCCATTGAATAAAGCAAATGGTGGCAAAATTACTTTATTTTTGAAACTGAAATTCATACAGTCTCCAGTATCACTTCTTAGAATCACAAACTATACCTAAGGATACATGGTAAATCTCAAAAAACTTCTTAACCAAAAACACAGTAATTAGGACAGAGCAAAATTACATATGTAATTCGAAAAGAGCAACCCTTTCTTCCCACCAATCTTAATGACAAGTGAGAAGTTAATAGGTATGCAGGGAAATTCAAAGAAAAAAAAATCTTACTGGCTGATCTGCTGTTCCGACTTTTTGGCATGGCTGACTGCTTATCAGGGCGTGAAGCTGGATCAGATAGGGTAGGAGCCAGGTATTTTCGACCAGATCCACTACCAACGCTATCAGATCTTGGAATGCCAACTGCTTTCGTTACACCACCAGTTTTCGATCGGGGCTTGGTATCCCACTCCTGAAAAAAAATTAAAAATTTGATAGTTGAAGCATGATTGCTCTGATAAGTATGTTCCCAAACTGTTATATTAATAAAATAAAAATTAGCATTGTATTTAGCAGGCTGCTGAGATTCAAGAATTGTTAGGAATTAAAATTGCTAAGGTAGCTTTCACGGTTTTCAAAATGAAAAGAGATTTACTAAAATCAACCTCACCACATTACGAGTTCCGTAATTACTTCTCGACTTTCATTTTTCTATTTGAAAGCTGACCAAAATTTGACCTGAAAATTTTATGAGTATGTTTTCTATAATCTAATGGAAATCAACAGGAAGTTTCAAGCTGTTATGTTTCCAGGTTTCCTCATGAATAAGAGAGAATATTGAATATATTTAGGCTGATTTTAGATAAATCTTTTCAATAGAACTTGACTTATTGTATAAAAAAACGGCTCGACCAGTTGGCATCTGCAGGGAAATTATTGACAGTTGCCGGGATTTCTCATCAGGTAGACTATAGGTAGTGGCCAAACCAAGTATAAGTAACATAAGTAGTGGCTAGATACAAGCAAAACCTGTCTTTGGTAGCTAATGCATTGCAAAATTATTAAAAACTCCACCTCAGTGACTAACCGTGGAGATAACGTTCTAAGACTCTATTATGAAGGTAGAAAATTTTTGCAAAAGTACTTTAAAAAGCCGGCTGCAGCAAAATTCTTATCCCTGACAACTGATAACCCAGCAGCAACTTAATAATGATGGGAAGTTTTCAATGTCTCCGACTCCAAATCAGCTGTTTTGAGGCATTGCGGGTGAAGTCCTTCAGCACTCGACCTACCCGGCTGCGAACTCGTCTTTTCCTTGTCCATAGTTCTCAAGTTTGGATATTTTTGCTCCTTGATATTTTTCTAAAGAGAAGCAAACGAACTTCATTGTTTGACAGTTTATTCTTCATATAGAGAAGATAAATCATGGAAATCTTTGAGAAACTACACGGCTTAGTTCTCCGATTGTAGGATAAAGTATGGCAGGAAGAGTGCATCAATAGCAAACAGGCAAGAAACCTACCTTTGTTTCATTGTCATCATCTCTCTCAACACCAACTTCCTTTGCTTTCTCTTCATTATGATCTTGCATTGTAGCCAAAAGTTCATTAGTTGCTCTCAGTCCTGCTAACAGACTGTTCTGCTGCTTCTGCAAAAATAAATTATACATGACATCATTTTCATCAAATAAATTCATGAGAAAGGTGTCGCGTACCACCATTGCCAGAGTGGCTTTAAGTATCTGACGCTGCTGATGCTGACATTTTTTGCATAAATCTATGTGTGGGTCTCTTTTCAAACACGATCATGAAATACATTTACATAAGAAGTAGCTAATTTAATTGGAAACACGAGCGAATAATATAAACTAATAATAATAAAACTCATAAATGTCATCATCTTGACAAAATAGGACTTCAGTATTAAAAACCTCGAAATTATTATATTGACGTCACTGCTGGGAGGAGTATTCCACGGATTGTTTCGCAAAAAAATATCTAGGAATGTTAGACAGATGAGATGACTATAATTTGAGAGAAAACTTTCGAAAATTTTCAAGTGCAATGCGGAGGGCTCAAAATTGTCAGATTCACAGAGATGAAGAAAGGAATACGCCCCCTATTACTAGAAAATAAAAAAAACTAGTAACAATTTATTAATTGGAATGGTGGATTATGCTTTCTGTACTCAGATGCTAATTTTTTTTTTCAACTTGATACAATTTGCCTTTCTGAAAAATGTGGTGCCGCTCCACATGTGTCTTTCCATTGGGGATAGTCAAAAATAAATAGTAGCCTTTACTTTTCACACTTTCGAAAGTTTAAAAACTTTTAGAAACAAAAACTTCGTTCTGGAGAACGTGAGTCAATTAAGGAGAAGTTTACTTTAAGTTGATCTAAAACAGAACTAAAATAACTGCCAACAGTTTTCATGAACGATTTTCGTGTGTGACTCACATTAACACTAGTAGCTCGAATTTTTTTCAGGCATTTTTCCAGCCATGCTCGAATGGTTTGTTTTGCTACTTCCTCCTCGATCACAAACTCGAATTCTTCTCTGGCTAGCAATTCTTCTAGTTGAAGTGCTTTACGGATGTCGACTGATCGATACGACAACATGCTGCAAAATAAGCAAACGTAAATGAAATGTTACGTAAATGAACGTAGATGTTAAATTTTAAACTACACAAAGAACTTTGCACTATATAATAGTGACAGCCATTTTTTTGAAATTCATTTTCTGGAAGTACAGTTTTCTGGAACTAAGCTTCAAGGAATTTTCTTCGATTTTTTATGAACCCGAAATGGCAAAGAAACCCTGTTTTAAAAATATCAAATATGGAACTCGTTCGTAATGATATTTTTGGCAGGCTCTTTGGATTGGTTGGATTTTTATTAGCTTTTTCTCTTGCTAGAAATAATAATTTGATTAGCTTTTCCTCTTGTTAGAAATAATATTTTGAACTTTTTTCATAAACTTTTTGATTTCTTACAAAATTTCATTGAAGAAAAGTTGCCTTACAATCCTTAAAAAATTCCCTGCCACTGCTCTGTTAGCGACGCTACTTAGCATGTTATATGAATATGTAATCAAAAAATTTTAAAAATAGGCGGTTGAAAAGAGAAAGGCAGGGCATTAAAAAATTGGCTATTTTAACTGAAAAATAAAATCAAGAGAACCTTTCAATTTTCATTCTGTTGGGGAGAATGGGTCAGTTGTGCTGGTCACAGAATCGTGTTTTGATGCTTTATTCTTGCAGATCAACTAAAAGTGATAAGATATGTCCGAACAGCAACTTTCTATGTTGAGTATTAACTGATATATCCTTGAAAAACTCAATTTATGACATCATCCACCACAGTAGTACATCCATGTAATGCACTACTGCGGTGGATGACAAAAGTTTTCAAAGGACGCTAGCTCCATTAATATTCAACATAGAAAATTACTGTTTGGACAGATCTTCTTATTTTTGGCTAATCTACAAGAATCAAGCATCAAAACACGATTCTGTTACCAGTGCAACTGGCCCATTCAGAGGAAACTGAGCAAAAATAGGGAGTTCCCCAAATGACTGAAAGACGATTCTGTCTTATAACTTAACGATTCTCTGAGAATAAACAGTGTAGAATAGAAAAAACTATAACTTACTTCAAAACATCATGAAAAGTTACATCTTCTCCATTATGCAATCGCTCTAGCTCATAACACATATGCTTGAATAAAAGGCGATCTTTTTGTGGGTCTACTTCTAAACGCCCTTTCAATAAACGCAAAATGAACTTTACCTGAGAACAAAATAAATTCAGGGGTGATATCAAAACAAAATGCAGCTAATGCAACCTGTTCATGATAAATCTCTTTTATACAAAATAAATTACTATGAAAGATGAAGACTTGGTAAATCAAACATATATTAAACTGGTAACTCCACAGCGGAAGATTACTTCAGATTTTTGCATCCAATATTAATGGAGAGATCATCCATCGAAAGACGCTGTGTATGACATCATCCACCATGGTAAGGCGTACTGTTGTTTCCCCACCTTAATTTCATCTGAAATTTTACATCGAGTAACCATTGCAAATGTGAGTATCACGAATTGATGAAACCAAAGTGGAAGATATGATGGTAAGGTCTACCTCAGCAGATGAAGGCATATACCGTATTCTACGATAAGCAATAATTCAGTTAATATAAGAAGTAGAGAGTTGGCGTGTAAATGGAACTTAATATTTTTTGCTAATCTTTATGCTTAAACCACCAAAACACAATTCTGTGATCACTGTAACTGACCCATTCTCTAAAAATTATGAGAGAAAAAGTTACATGATGAGACCAAAAAATACAATCGAGGCAAACATTTTGAGAGTATGGAATCATTGTAGATGTTTTCCTGATTTCACTATATTCTGGGCAAAAAATACTAGGTAGTAAAAGATTAAAGAATGCTGTTTGTGACTGAAGATGTTTGGAGTCTTGTACAAATGGGGGCTTGATAAAACTCAATTTCTACAGATTACTGACATTAAGCTTAAGTTTCCTCTGCGAATGAAATAACTAGTTTTGAAGCTTTTTTTGGTGATTGATACAAATCAGCACCTGTAGTTCACAATTCAAATTCATAGAATCTGATTTGGATGAGAAATGAGCTCATAATAGACTTTTCACAAATAAATAAAAACCATGAAAATTCAATAAAGTTTAAATTATGCATACCCTGCGAACAGGAATTACACCTCTCTGATGAACATCAACAATATTCCACGTGTTCTGAAAATTTCTGATATCAGCATATGATAAAAGAGCGTCTTCTTCATTGGAGTAAAAAAGGGAGAAGTTTTCCATGATAATGGCTGCAAATCAAAGAAACAATAATTTTAGAGAATAATTTAGTGTATCCTTAAAATACCTTCGGTCTGGTTCTAAAAACTAATTAACTGAAGGTTTTAATGTTATTTAACATTAGATTATAGGAATGAAAAGGGTGCGCTCCAAATGAACAAAATCCTACTTCCCTGTAAGTTGACCAAGTTTTAGTTAGTTATTCTTTGATATAGACGACCAGTGTTCGAACGATTGGCAACTGCATGATGGAAGTTGTGGTCAAAGCTGGTGCTTTTGCGATCAGATAGCTATGAAAGAGCTGGTGTTTGAGCAAACATTTTTGATTGGTATCGAAATCTATTAGGGACTCATAAAAATGATTCAACTGGCGATTGCATGAAAGCTCGGAACACAAGTGATCAGTTGGGAAAACCCCATTTCCGGAGAATGTGCCGAAAGGCATTTAACACCCATCATGAATTATTTCAGAAAAATCATTGTAAGTTCACTTTGATCAAAACTTCTTACCAACGAGTAAGTTGAGAACAATGTAGGTGATGATGACATAGAATGAGCAAAAGTATAGGAGCGAGGCGATAAAAGAACCGCAGTCAGTCTGCCAATAATTGTTAGCTGGAGTGCAATATGGCGGTTGAATCATGCAGTCATGCATGATTTTGTTCCAATCCTCGCCCGTTACAATTCGAAATAACATTGCTACACCTGTTGCAGGCGACCCAAAGTTAGCCAAGCTGAAACCAAAATAATAAATGCCATGAATTATTTGGTAGGATGCAAAATTAGAACCATACAATTAATCCTAGTTTTCTAAATCCTGCCATACAATAAAAAATCAATGAAGCTGATAATAATTTGATTCCGCTTAATTTCCTTGAATTAAAAACCAAAATTTTTTCCACTAAAGCATGTAAATAGGCTTTACCTTAACAAGTTCTTGCCATGGTGTTTTAGGTACGTATTTTCCCCGGCTCTTTGGCATTTATGAAAAAACATCCTAATTTTTTTCAAAAAAACAGGAGGAACAATAGTTGTGCTATTCATTGGACATATTACAACACTAAAAGTTTGCTCAAAAGAACGAATCACATGATGGCACAGATGACAGGAAGAAATTAGTCATGGTAGAGCTAGTTGTAACGTACCCGTGGAACACATCTTTACCTGTAAAATCGATCAGCAAAGCAGTGGCTGTATTAAATCAATACATTCGATCACAAAACGTAGGAGATGCAATTTTTTGAAAAACTACAACTGCCTACTTCTTGATTGTGTTACATTAAAGGCTGTATCCAAAGTTTGAGATACTGAATATCTTGAATATCTGTACTCGATTCTAGGCTACAAAATTTAAAAGGATAGCGGACAAAGGTAGACTTACCGTCCAATTCCTTCTCCATATTTGACAGTGCCAAATAAAATGGTACCGGCAAGAGCATAGAAGAAAACCAATAAAAACATGCCAAATATGATAAAGAAACTTTTGCAGACAGAGACACCGACGGTCAACATGAGCATTTTCAAAGTTGCATGCTTGCCAGTGATGGTGAAAAATCGGAGAATAACAACCACAAAGCCGACTGAGTACGAGAGCTCATTCTGAAAGGAAAAAAATAATTGAGTAAAAATTTTGATTGTACACTAAGTTTTGAATGAAACGTTTGAAAAAAAAAAAAAAATCGTTATTGCTGACTTTTAACAGTTTTAATGCAAAAATTATGGACATTTACCAATTCAGAAAATGGACCAACACCACATTCCCTGGCTGTCCTACAATTTAAACGATAGGAATTTTAACCTAAATATCAATACTTAACATAACTATCTACTTTAAAAAATGTATGCTTGACACTAGGATTCCATTTCTGAGGAGTTAGGATATTAGCTTATGATTCATATTTTAGACGAAAAAATTATTTCTGTACTATTTTTAATCAGTCCCACTTAGACGGACTCAGAGGTGGACAGCGGTCATCAGAAAGGAGCGAAGCTTATTGCTGTGTTTAAAAGTTATGTAACTTCATCTCTAGTGTACTGAAAACTGAATGCATGTACAATAATAAAATTAACAGGGCTTGTTACACTTAAAACTAACACTTTTTTGGTGGAAAAATAAAAAATGTTCAAACTTTTGAGAGTTTTTCAGGAAGGGAAAAATTGCACGATTTTGAAAACACAGGGATGGACTAGGTCCCTTCCTAATAAATGCTGATCATGTAGCAGTTACCAGGAGATCTTCTTGAAGTGAACTATTTATGAAAGAGAGACAAAGGTAAGGGATCTTAAAGTATGGAATTCTTGAGGTTTGAGATGCGCATCTTGAGATCGAGGGTTAACATGATTTTTGGCAAAGTAGCTAGTGCAGCATTAACATTGAAATGATCTGTTTGTAAAGATCAAATTACGACTCTCAAGCATCAAAAAGAGAGAGAAAACATATTTTGTCGCGAATTTTAAGAGCAATACATTTTTTTTGGCTCTCGGTGGCAAAATCATGAAACCATCTATTCTGATAGAAAGAAAAACTGAACATATCATGGAAAAACAACCGGATTTTAACTGAGAGTTCATTAGTTAGTTGAAATATAAAGGGAACGCAAATGATTGCTCACCCTGAGTGTGCAATTAAGACAGATCCATACAACACCGAACACTGTCACAAACAGCTCATATCGATTTCGACGAGATTGCCAGTATCCGCGTGGCGTGAAGGCAATATTCTTCATCACAACCTCAACAACGAATACCAGAGTGAGTCCAGTGCTAATTAATGCCAGAGGATCTGTATGTGGCTCAGATTCTCGCCACTAGAAAGCAAATTCAAACACAAATTTTTACAAAAGTATTGATAAAACAAATTATTCATGCAAAATTGTTCAAAATCTGATTTCAGATCAATCTCTTTTGGACTTAAAGTCTGTAAAAAATGAACAACTTGATAGACAATTATTTTTGAGGCAAAAATTATGACAAAACTTAGAATTTGTGGTTTTTCGGGCTGCAACTTATGCAAAATCCTGTGGAGAATTCAAGATTGAAAGAATTTAGACTCTACTATCTGTAGGAATTTCAAAATATTTTCTGTTGAATAGTACAATTACAATGTTATCAAAGATTCTGAAGTCCAATGATAGTTTCTATGATTTTTCGTCTTCCAATATTACCAGTTTTGCTTTTTTTGAACTGAAAGGATTATTACAAAGGTCTCGGGTTTTGTATTGCTCATGAATAACAAGAAATGCTTTAAACTCAACCATTCTCTCTGGGAACTACAAAATTTGAGTATGTATTGACAAAACTATGACTGCTGTTTGGGCATCGGTTAAATTTTTCTATTTAAAAGCATCCACACAACTCAATGGACCACTAGACAAGGTACGAATTTAAACAATGTGATACATGCTTCTTAACAAGAATTTCACGTACAACACGATTTGCGCAACGAAAATTACTGAAATAAACTCCTAACGAAGATATTAACATTTTTGAAATTTTCACATTGGTTACGAGGGATTTGAACTGCCCGCTCACAAGAAACTCAAAGCTCTACGTGAGTCAAATCGCGCACTACAACGGTTTCAGCAAGCCTCTTAATCGAGCAATATACATTTTCCACCATGTGTTGCTCAAACTATAAGCAATATACTGTAGCTGAGCCAAAGTGTCAAGATTGAGGTTGCCAGATTTTTATATCGCAAAGACTGTCATGATAACGTTTAGCGTTCGATGTGAATCACGTAGAGCATTGGGTTTTCATAAGCGGGTGGTTTGAATTCACGCATCAAGAATCATTGAATATCTTCGTAAGGAGTTGATTTTTGTACTTTTCGTTGTGCGCATCGTGTTTTACGTGAAATTTTAGTTGAGAAACATGTATCAGAATGCTGAAATTCGTACCATGTCTAGTGGTCCATTCAAAAGCCTTATTATAAGATTCACACAAAAAATTAAAATTTCTTGTGCCTAAGCTTGGTTTAATGTTTAAAAGAAAGTGAAAATAAGATATACCACATGCTTGCAAAGTTTGAATACCAACCGAAACACAGAGAAGGCTGCTGTTGAGGATCACCATAACAGCGATGAATCTTTTGAATGTTATGTTCTGGGTAATATCATAGATAAAAGCTCGAAGTTTTTTACCATCAGGTCTTGGAGGTAGATGAAGGGGTTGAGCAATTTTCAGCCGTTTCTTCAAGTCACACCTGAAATTATTACCATCGATGAGAAAAAATGTTTAACCATATGCATTGAGAGTAAAATCTTTTCATTAATTTTTGTCCTTACTATTTTTGTTTAAATAATATAAAAATTGATCATTAAACAATCAATTATTTAAGATAAAAACTGGGAATGCATTATTCTAAGGTTGAATCCGGTTTATTCATTCCTACGTCTTTTGGTTTGTCCAACAATCTTATTACTCACGCATCAGGAGAAATAACTTTCGTAGGTTATCAAATAAAAGGGGTGACATTTTTAAAATTTACAATAAGGGCTAGTAGCTCGTTAGAGTGAAACAAAAGACGTTCTCTGTATATATGGGGTTTATTTTAACCTATCTTATGTATGTACAGTTTCTTAATGTCTTGTATTTATAAAAATTTGTCTAATTTTAAGTTATTAGACAATTGTCTTATTAGTTAGTTAATATTATTCTAGATTTAATCTTCTTTTCATACTCATTTTCTTCACATTCGCTCCATTTCATAGTAATTATCATTGTACAGTAACAGTGCTAAATATGTATATCATAGATGTGCTAAATAAATAATCAAAAAAAAAAAAAATTTAAAAACCCTCACCATCGCCGCTGATCAACGGTAAGAAGAGCGGTGCCTTTATTTTCTGAATAATTTGCAATGACCACACCGACAAATAATGTCAATCCAATCATGCAACCAAGGAAAATGTAAACATGGATGTAAACGGCATGGACCTGAAAAAAAGAAAGAAAAAACTCTATGAATAAGAGACTTCGCAACTAGAGGCTTTCTGAGCATTGCAGAGTAGATTTCATCAGTTTACTAAGCTCAGCTCTGAATCCCACTTTCCTTTTAAATGGTTGAAGGCAAAGATCTGCTGATTAACCCTAATTGCTCAGTATTAATGTGCTAGAGGGGATACATTTTCAGAGGTCTCTAAAATGACTGTGGACAAAAATTTCAAAACTATTTTCTCTACCTATGTTTAATTAACTAGGCTGTGCTCTCAGAGAGAAACGATTGCCTTGGTAAATAAAGAAAATACTTGCTCTGGGGTTTCGGAATCTGTTCAAAGAAGAGGATGTAATTGTGTCCAAACTTTCAAAGCAGTTAAAAAATTTTGATGTTGGAATCAAACTATTCCTATCATCTCGTTAAATTTTCATAAAGACAGCCGAATTTGGCAAATTTTCGAATTCTTTGCAGACATAATCATAAAAAAGAATAATTCTAGTTTGATTTGAGAGAGATTTTGAAAGTCACACAAATGACCCTTTGACCGGCTTTTTTCTTCAATAATATATCTAATAGAGTTTAAATGGACGTTATTACCCAAAAAATGGTATTAAAAAAAATTGGAGAAAGATGAGCATACTCGGTTCCTTCTTTGGTGAACAGAACAAAGAGCCTGCCAGGAGCTGCATAAAAATCTGATCTCTTGCGGACCACTGGTATAAATTCCAAAAACTTGAACTTTAAGGGCGCTCAGAATATTAAAAAACAGGAACTTTTACAGATTTGTTCTAGGTATCATTTTTAGTTCCTGAGATACAAATTACGTTATGAATTATTCTTAAACTGAATGATTTTGCTGAAAATTCCGAAGTAAATATATTTTTAACACAAAACAAAAAAAGCTAGCGAATTGTCATACAAGTACTACTCTGAGCTTATGGACAGGACAAATCCACACAGGTCAATCATTGCGCATCTTTTTGCAATGCACACCCAGCCTTCACTCGACTGCAACCAGTGTGACGCAGCATTAGCTGCTCCCATGAGAAATGCATTGCATTTATAAACTTCCAGGCAACAACACGCAGTAGGCTCTCAAAACTTGTCTTTGGGAACAACTTACCTGTGTGGATTGGTCTTATTTTCTAAGCTTCACTTTGGACGGATCTTCTTTAATAACTGAAAATACCAAATTCAGCTACCCTAACCCCCTTCCCCTTTACTTTTAAGGTAAAATTAGAACAATGGTGCTACTTGTGATGCCTTTGCTTGGATAGAAAAATTTAACGAAGTAAGGCGCCTGAATTTTTTTTTTTTTTCATTTCACGGATAGCATCAGAGAAATAAACTAAAATAAATTGTGAAGAGAAGTATACCATGAGGATCCTTGTAACAACTACATGAATGAACTAGAAAAACACTTTTGGTTGGTGACTGATGAAAGATTTGATCAGGGTACGGTTACAAACTGCCATGCTGAGGAGGAACGCCGTATGAACCTTGGGGTGTTGCCAAATTTTCTTTGAAAAAATGTGAATTTATTGAAAAAGTTGTGAATATTTTTATACCTGTTTTTTCAGAAAATTTTATTTGCAATTTAATCTAATATATCTGAAAATTTCAAGGAAATACGTCCATAACTTTCCACAAAAATACATGTTTTATCCCGGGAAATTTGGCAACTCTAGAAAGTACATATGACGTTCTTTCTTGGCACAACAGAAGGATAACTTACTACATGAGTACCGGAGAAGAATCTGATCAGAGACTTGGAGTACTACATTTTTACTACAGTAAAACGCCGATTTTCAAGCTAATATACAAATGATTTCTCTGCGGAGAAACTTGATAAAAATTTAGGGTCGATGCATAACAAGTGTGAAAATACATCTAACTACCATGCTAAAGAACTGCCTTGGGAATTCATGTGTTGGAATGAATTGTTCACATTCTTTTTCTCTCTCTATTTTCCTCCCACTATTTTTGGCTTCTTCCCATCGTAAGAATCTAATTTATGCAAAATTTCCTTCGTTGATATGTTGGAAACTTGCTGTATAGTCAGTCATACATCATTGAGAAGAGTTCTAGAGGAAAAGCCCATAACACATGTGAATTTTTTTCTCGGATTTGTCATATTTGAAGGGGCAGGTGGCAATGGCCTCGTCTACACAGCCGTTTGTCTGGACATCTGCTGCTTGAAAGAATGAGCACACCTGAACTGATAAGGATCCTTCTTCAGGAACCCACCTCAGTTGTTGTAATATTGTAAATACAATCAATCCAATGTTAATAAATCATTTACTGAATTAATAAAAAATGAAAGAAATTCACATTTTGGATTGAACTTTTAACCATTAAAAGCAACGTGCGTTTTAGATGGCTTAATCAAGGAGACTGTATTATCGCTAGTCCTCATTTGGGCTGTACATAATTTTTGGCACTTTAACATTTTCACACTCTTCGCATTTGATTGATTGATCCCCAGATTCAATTTTTTGTGTTGCTTCCTTCACTAAAAAAATCTGCTGTAAATTAAGATATTAATGCTTTCATTCTCCATGCTATGTTTAAAGTGTTCTTTGTAAGAATGATATGTATCTTTGCAAACAGCAAATGTTTGAGGGAACGTGCTACTTCATTGAAGCGCCATGGAGACATGCAAAAATGTTAATTGACTACAAATGAAAAAAGTAGAGAAATTAGATGAAAGCAAAGCAATGCATAGAATAGCATGAACTGGTAGAGCATACAAAGTAGAGATGCGGTGCAGATATTATAACTAGGAACGTTATGAGTAAATACACCTAAATTAAGTTAAAGAAGAAAAGAAGAGTAAAGAAGCTAAACAAGCAACATAAAGTGGCACTGATGAAATAATCAATGAAGAACCCAAATAGAATAGAAGAATATAATAAAGCTAGAAGCACCAATGCGAAAGTCAAGGGATAATTGGACAAAAATGACAAAAGTCACATGAGACCTAAAAAATTGCGTACTTCTTGCAATGGAACGTAGCTTAAGTATGGTATTCTGATTAATGCAATCAGAATGCTGGTGAGTCAGTCTACATATCAATATTACAGAGTGGTCTAACTATGTAAATCTCAATGTTTTTAGTTTTCTTGGGCTCATTAATATTGATGAAATATGCTGCCATATTTTTATAAAAAAAGATTAACAATCCTTCAATTGTGTACATGAAAAAAACCGATTATGATAATAAATTCTGAAATATTGCAATGATGAAAATGATCATGCAAAACTGATGAGAGCAGTAAAACCTTCAGGCCGCTGAGAATTTCTTACACCCAAATTTGAGAATAGTTGGGGAAAATTCACGGTGCTTCCCAAGGTCTAGCCTGAGTGCTCTTCTAAAAGCTGACAGATTCTTTTTTTTTTTTCTTTTTTCTTTTTGGATGATTTTAAGACTTCACCCCGTTTTCAAATTGTTCTTCAATATTTGACTATGGTAATATCCTTTTTTGGAATCAGGCTGAAATAATATTAGCTTGGTCATTTCATTGATAGATAGATAGATTGTTCAAGTTCATTGGTGAGTAATTTATCCACCTTCTTAAATATTAAAATACAGAACTTAAAGTTTTGGAAAACATTGAAGTATAAGTTTTTGTAATCTGTTTGGATATTTTCCCCCAAGAGATACAGTTATAAGGTATACATTTGAAGTCCTCTGAAAAGGTTTTGCTGCTCTGGTATTACATTTAAGGCTAACATCTACTCATTTGGCTCTCTCTTCAGATACATCGAAAAACTAAGTTGGGTAACGTGGATACAACGATAAGGTCATGACATTGAAATGTGTACTACAAAAATGCACGGTTTGACTTTGCGACGGGCGGGCGACACCAATAATGTGGCTGTCATGCCACTTACTGGTCCAAGAGCGCGGATGAGAATGTCGCGGACATCCAGCCAACCTTTGAATGACAGAACTTCGAAAAGAGCAAGCATTGCATATCCTATGTTATCGAAATTGAATCGACGTGGATTTGCCCTGATACACACAATTGATACTCAAAAATCAAAATGTTAAACATGTTCAAGAGCTATAAAAGACAACAGCAGTATTCTATGAAAAATTTGCTTTTCGGAGAGAGAAATTTTGATCCTATTTTAGAGACGATTGATTGTAGAAAGCCAGAATGAGTTTAATAATGATACCATCAGCTGATTTAGTGTAAATCCTACACAAGTCAAATAGAGGGATGAAAAAAAGGGAAAAATAAACTGTTTCAATGTAATAGAAACAAATTATCCCTGACTTGTCTTTAGGAAAAAAAGATTTTGAAATAATTCTTGGGATAGGTAAAAATTTCTTATAACATAACCACAGACAAGAATATCATCGATGAAGCAGTTTGTCATTTCTCAGACAAAAGAACAGGACTCTAGTGCAAGGTTGCAAAATTGACTTAGACAAATTAATTTTTTGCAAGGATATGACTAGGCGATTTTTTTTTCAAAATTTTGCCGATTTTTGTGTGTATTCCAAAGAAAACTTAGTGAAATTATCAGCTTCAAACGCCTGATATTTTTCATGTAAAAATATAGTTTGGAAACAGGAATTTTGCTACATTAAAATGTATGTAGTTACATTCTTTCATCCAAGAAATGACCAGTTAAGTGACATTTTTAAAATTTCTAGATGAAGAAATTCGAAGATGATTAAAGACAGCAGTAGCAGCTTAAGATACGAATAAACTTGGAACTTCATTAGTGAGGTAAAATTTCAAACTCTAAAGCTCAAATTTTTGATCAAGTATACCTAGAAAAAAGTTTCACTCGCAATAATAAAAATCTTAAATTTTTAAAAAATGTCACGTAACTCCCTCTTTCCAGATACCTTTCAATTCCTCAGCATGAAATTATTTAGATAATTTTTGAAAATTTTGCCTTCATTCCAGTACTGGGTAATGAGAGCAGATTTGTAAACAAAATGCATTTCAAAATAATCGCCTGCAAAATCAGATACGCTATGGTACCCAGTGGATTTTTGTCCTCTTTTTGTTATCTTCTCCTAACTTGTCTTCATTTTTAACAAGCAACTAGAGTCATTTAAGGGTATGCTGCAATAGAAGGTGTTAGCCATTTTTTACAGAAAGAAAGGCTGAGCGAGATCAGGGTGTCTACAGAATTTTGGTAATGAAATTCAAAACCTTAATCTAACTTTTTTTCAATTTTTTCCAAACCTCCCGCTAGTTTTACTATGTAACTTAAAACTCCAATTATTTTTGATTTTGATGGATCACATAAAACTCTGAGAGCATGTTTTTCACTTCTCAAACACTGAGAAAAACCGATAGATCTAAACTCCTTCCAGACTTAAGTGTTTTTAGGATAAACAAATGGGAAAACATACTGTTAATTTCTAACATTTTATGGAGAGGAAGGAGTGTGATTACGATTTTGATGATTTTGTCAAATTGTGCCGATCAGTACTTTCTGCTCTGAGAAAAATTTGTTCAATCAACTCACTTCAATGCAAGTTTTTAAATATTGTTTACAGAACCTTTGAGGAGATTTCTTTCATTTTTCTTGACTTTTGGGCCCATCATAAAAGTACCTGACTCCTTCCCGACTTCTTGGATTTTTTAAACTTGTAGACACCCTACAGAGGAAAGAGAGGCGATAGAAAGATTTCACAATCTGAGGTAGATTTATGAGCTGAACTAAATTGCTTCATTATTTAGAGGAAGATTAAGGATGGTGCAATGAAGATGGGGAACAAGCTCTCCTTCCGAAACTATGAAAAAGCTGGAAAGGTATGAAAAAAAAGTTCATGATAACTACTAGAAAACAAATTGGCTGAAACTTTTGGCACTTGAAGAAAAAATTACAGTTTTTCCTGGACTTACTTGCGACTAATTC
Source organism: Bemisia tabaci (assembly GCF_001854935.1). Classification (NCBI taxonomy): domain Eukaryota; kingdom Metazoa; phylum Arthropoda; class Insecta; order Hemiptera; family Aleyrodidae; genus Bemisia; species Bemisia tabaci. The sequence goes on from NW_017547234.1 coordinate 2,827,272, forward strand.
CGATTTAAAATTGTCTCAACTTTTAAAACCATGAAAATGTAAATAAGTTGGGGAAAAGCTGGCAAAAAACTATGAGTGCCACCTGCCATGAGAAAAAGCCCAGTAACTCCCAATAAATGAAAATAAATATAATATTTTCTTTGTTCAAGAGATATTTTAAACTTAAAAATGTCCAAACATTTTATACATCGACTACATTAAACAATCTCAGATTTTAAAATTAAAAAATGGAATTTTTCTTTTATTTGATTTCTTATTTTCTTTTAAAACGCAACATTTTGAAAAAGGGAATAGACTATTAAGCCCCCTTTTTTTGAAGGCTTACACCGTAATCTGTGGGAAATTATAAGAGTTTGAATAGTTTCCACCTGCTCGAATGCCAAACCCAAATCCCCTAAAAATTTTGTACAAGGAAATTAAGGGTCCTTTTTCAGTGGCAGGTTACACATTTTCAATTTGTGCTAAGGACCTAGCTAGAGCACCTCCACCCAAAAAGCATAATTCGCAGTTGGTTCCCATTAAAAAGAAGGATAGCTTTTCGATTATGAAACAAAAGCTAGTGAACTTCAGATAGAAAGCTTGTACATTGTGAGGAGCACACAGCCGCTACTTTGAGTGTTTTCAGGTAACTAATGGATTCAAGAGAGAGATACAAAACAGAGACATTAGCACATGAAAATCATTCCAGAGAGTATCGGCACAGAAACTGCTTGAGAGAATATCATGAAATTGGAGAATTTTCCATTTTTTCTATAATAACATCATTTTCATTACCAATTCAATGAAACTACAGGAACGCATATCACATTTGCAGTGTTTTAAAATCTCTGCTCCTATTTTAGCTCATCTAACAGAAAAATTCAACACTATTGCTTGAAAGTTTTACAGAATATTCTTCCCATACAAAACAAAAGCACAGGAAAATTTTCAAGAAATGATTTTGAGTATATTTTCATCTAAAAACTGAAGTGCAACAGGAAGCTTACGATGTTGCAAATCGATATATGCTTTCCAGCAGTTTCATTATCGATAATATGACTAGTCTCAAAATATTGCTGTAAATATTTTTAATATTATTGAAAATGAATAAGGAGCCTGCCAGAAGACAATTTTTTAGGACTGAAGGAAAAGTAGATATGACCCAATGTTGGGAAACTGTAATAAAAATTTTAAACCACTAATGGGACAATGAACCTAGAGGAGAGCAGAATTTGACGTCAGCACTGGTACCCATTTTTTTGATGATGGATTGGCTATCATTCAACTTTTTGTTTGATGAATTGTCCAATAGGTCAGTCGCGCTGATCACAGAATCTTAGTTTGATGTTCGATTCTTGTAGATTAGCTAAAAATAATAAGATCTGTCCAAACAGCAACTTTCTACGTTCAATATTAACAGAGATATCGCCCTTTGAAAAGTCAGGTTTTTAACATCATCCATCCGGGTAGTGACACTCTTGGTTTCTTTCACCTTGCTTTCATCTGAGTTTCACATTGAGTAACCAGAGCAAAAGTGCATCTCACTGACTCAGTGTAAAGGCAAGGTGGAAGAGACCAAGGGTGTCACTACCGCGGTGGATGATGTAAAAAACCTGACTTTTCAAAGCGCGATATCTCCGTTAATATTGAACATAGAAAGTTGCTGTTTCGACAGATCTTTTTGTTTTTAGCTAATCTACGAGAATCAAGCATTGAAACACGATTCTGTGACCAGTGCAACTGACCCATTGAACATTTGCTTTCTGGGTATGAACATTAAGTCTATATGAACCATTTTCTCAATGCTGGACAGGATAATGATACTATATGGACAAACCTGAAAAATAAAATCTATAACATATTGAGCATAATAAAAACGGATAAAAAAGTCTTAGAGGTAACCAAACGAAAAACAGCATTACCACACTCGAGGAACTAGCATGGATGGATACGTTTCATTTTCTCCAGGTACAAGTTTCATTTTGGTGACCGACACACGGCGAATGAACACACCAATGCAGTCTTCTCTAAATAAGACCTCAGGGTCATTGCATCGAGCAAGTCTACCCCCATAAAGCTGGACTCCGTAACTTGCAAAAACGAACATCAGGACAATAAGGAGAATTGATACCTATAAGAGAGAAAAGCAAATTATCAACGGATGCGTGGTACATAAACTTCATCATCTTCAGAAATGCAATTTTAATTATCTACATTGCCTATTTACTATCTTTCCACTTTCAAAATTATAAGACTGTAAAAAAATGTTCAAATTTTATTGAGTACTTATTTAGGTGCTTTTTTT
>NW_017547234.1:2829977-2865611 GCF_001854935.1 Bemisia tabaci
AGCAGTTTCATTATCGATAATGTGACTAGTCTCAAAATATTGCTGTAAATATTTTTAATATTATTGAAAATGAATAAGGAGCCTGCCAGAAGACAATTTTTTAGGACTGAAGGAAAAGTAGATATGACCCAATGCTGGGAAACTGTAATAAAAATTTTAAACCACTAATGGGACAATGAACCTAGAGGAGAGCAGACTTTGACGTCAGCACTGGTCCTCATTTTTTTGATGATGGATCTTCTATCATTCAACTTTTTGTTTGATGAATTGTCTAATAGGTCAGTCACGCTGATCACAGAATCTTGGTTTGATATTCGATTCTTGTAGATTAGCTAAAAATAATAAGATCTGTCCAAACCGCAACTTTCTGCGTTCAATATTAACAGAGATATCGTCCTTTGAAAAGTAGGGTTTTTAACATCATCCATCCGGGTAGTGACACTCTTGGTTTCTTTCACCTTGCTTTCATCTAAGTTTCACATTGAGTACCCAGTGCAAAAGTGCATCTCACTGACTCAGTGTGAAGGCAAGGTGGAAGGGACCAAGGGTGTCACTACCGCGGTGGATGATGTAAAAAACCTGACTTTTCAAAGCGCGATATCTCCGTTAATATTGAACATAGAAAGTTGCTGTTTCGACAGATCTTTTTGTTTTTAGCTAATCTACGAGAATCAAGCATTGAAACACGATTCTGTGACCAGTGCAACTGACCCATTGAACATTTGCTTTCTGGGTATGAACATTAAGTCTATATGAACCATTTTCTTAATGCTGGACAGGATAATGATACTATAAGGACAAACCTGAAAAATAAAATCTGTAACATATTGAGCATAATAAAAACGGATAAAGAAGTCTTAGAGGTAACCAAACGAAAAACAGCATTACCACACTCGAGGAACTAGCATGGATGGATACGTTTCATTTTCTCCAGGTACAAGTTTCATTTTGGTGACCGACACACGGCGAATGAACACACCAATGCAGTCTTCTCTAAATAAGACCTCAGGGTCATTGCATCGAGCAAGTCTACCCCCATAAAGCTGGACTCCGTAACTTGCAAAAACGAACATCAGGACAATAAGGAGAATTGATACCTATAAGAGAGAAAAGCAAATTATCAACGGATGCGTGGTACATAAACTTCATCATCTTCAGAAATGCAATTTTAATTATCTACATTGCCTATTTACTATCTTTCCACTTTCAAAATTATAAGACTGTAAAAAAATGTTCAAATTTTATTGAGTACTTATTTAGGTGCTTTTTTTTATTAGCACAAGATAATAATGTTCAATGCATTTTTTTTATGTTTCTTCAAAAAAGACAGTGCCAAGTCACGAAAAGGTTTATATTGGGTGCCTGACTGAGATGAAATAATGCTATACATTAATTTTTGGAACCATCGTTTGGCACATTTTCTTCTCTTTCTTGCAAAAATTATAGAGTGCTGTAAGAGCAGATCTGAATTTGAACTAAAAACTTCTGCTTTAAAAGAGATACTGGAATATGAAATCTGCATATCTCATCTTTAATTCAATTTTTGGAGGCTCGTTTTCTTTTCTATATAAAAATGCACCCTTCTTAGACTAGTGCGATGTAGAATTTTATTGTGAGTTACCAGTGCTATTTCCTTGAAACCACGACACAACTCATCGACGACTTTTCGCATGTGAGGTACGAGAGTGAAAATTCTCAATGGACGGACACAACGTAAAATCATGAGAAGTTGCCGGCCAGAGCCTGGTGGGACATTTCGAGGCAGCCAGCTTAAAAATACAAGACTTGTCTGAAAAATGACAAATTTTAAGTGAGTAATACAGGCGAAAAAAAGAAAAATCTGCAGCGGTTATAAAAAAAAACTGCAAGATGAAAGGCGTTGGGTACAAAGAGGGCACTACTTGAATGCAATGAAACATTGAAAAAGTGTATATATTTGATTTATATTTTCCTTTCTTAAATATTAAAAATATGTTACATTCTATCACAGGCTGCTTGAAGATATTCAAACTGATTTTTTCCCATATTCAGGAGCTATTATTAGCTTTATCCTTGCGTACATGCCGAATGGGATTAAAAATATTCACACCAATTTTAAGTGCCATTTTCTGTAAGGCTTTTAAAGCTCTTGCGTACTGATGGTGAGATCAAGAAAACACATATGTATGTGTCTCAGTTTGCAGTGTTGCAAATGCTCTGCTACATTTAATTCCAATGCAGAAGACCTGTTTTAAATGCAAGAAATTTTGAATGATTATATTCTGGTGTCAAATTTTCATCCATTTATACAAAAATATTAGTTTTTTCCTTTTGTTCCCTCTTGACACATAAATTGATAAGATCTATTAAAAAAGTGAACATTTTAAATCACATCAATCCAGATGTATGATTAATGCTGAAGTTTAGCACAGTACCTACAAAAAATATACAAGATGATATAAAGCCACATTGAATTTAGGATAAATCATTTGATCAATCAAAGAATAATTAGAGATTACTTACAACATAAATGAATAAATCAAGTATCGATGCAACATCTTTCATGTATGCTTTGGGGGTGAAAAATACTCCATCTGCAAGAATCTTGAGCGCTAACTCCAGACTCATGAAAATCACAAAAACATACTCAGCAACCTGAAGAGCAGGCGTTTCCATGACTCGGTAAAACGGTGTTTCAAACATCATTGAAATGCATGAAAGTGTCGTGACACAGATCATCACCCAATCGAGATAAGACACTAGGCTTAGAAAGTTACTGAAAGGAAAATTGTTGGATTATAAACCAATGATAGGAATGTTACTATGATTACAAAGGTAAAGTTACAAAACCTATTGTTGAATATTAGCGATATAATACCGATTAAAGTGAGCATCGTATTTCGAAGCAAAATTTGAAATAGAAAATACATTGTCCTCAAATGTTATTGAATTATTATCATACAGAAAAATAAAGAACCCCGCACAGAGCATGGGCTCAGCAGCTCTCAATGAAAGTCAATGAAACTTTAATAGATTGATATAAAGTTCATAATTAAAGGAAAGCCAAAAAATTAGCTCACTTTTGCGAGTAGAAGCCCAGATATTCGCAATTGAATCCGGACTATTTCCTATCATGCCGCAGCGTGGCGGAAGAATTCCGAGTCCCCTCTCCTCTCGTTGTTCGGCGTTCTCGATCAGACCTCACGTCACTCACGTGAAGATAGGTGCTTATGCGCTCGGCCAGTGCGAATGCCGTATTCCCTCCCTCTCCGCGCATCTGTCAATTCTGTTTCAGCAACTACATTTCAGACTAAACCGGCCGGCGGCGCCGGAACGGGAGAGATGCGAGAAGCAGGGAACTCCATTTCGCACAGCCCAAAAGGAGCGTCCTAATGAAAGGAGTGAGTGTAAACAATGTGACATCCTAGTTACCTGGTGGGGAGAGGGGGTTTCCTGGCCGAAGTGCTCAAGTAAAGAAAGGCGACACGGAGAATTTACCTCCGCCGCACAGAAAATAGTCCGGGTTCAATCGCGAATATCTCAGCTTCTACTCGCAAAAGTGAGCTAATTTTTTGGCTCCCCCTTAATCATGAACTTTATATCAATCTATTAAAGTTTCATCGACTTTCATCGAGAGCCGCTGACCCCATGTTCTGTGCGGGGTTCTTTAAAACAATTTCAGACTATTTAAAAGTGAAAAAATATGAAATGGCCTTGGGACACGAACTCAGTCTGACATGAAGTACAAAATTCTGTAACATTTTAGTAAGATACTAAGTACTTAACAACCTAGTTTTTAACCTTATTTCACTCTGCACTCTATCCTCAGTACCATTTTAAAGAATCCATTTGAGTAAAGAAGAAATAAGGACACAATTTGAGCAGACCTAAACCCTCCTGTCAAATATATGGACTCTCTTTCAACTTTCCCTTGATTTGCAAGTGAATTAAAGGCTTTGGTGAATAAATACTTACTGTAAACTCTTATACTTGACTTTCCTCTCTTTGCCAGTCAAGGGATCTCGAAGACGAGCATCATATCTTGCGTAAACTATTGAGCGACATATTTTCCTGAACTTTCCCTCCCGCGGCACGAGAAATAAAGGCGTGTCAAATAAAGGGTGATTTTCTCTGAGATCTTCCTCACGCTGGTTCCTAAAAATGGTTATGAATACACATGAGTTAACAAAATTAAATTATCAAATATATTGGTAGGAACATCTGCAGTGACATCTTTAGTGATAGCAACAGTGCTTAGACACCACAACAATGATAGGTCAACATAACAATGATAATAACAGTGGTTTGGCATTTAACAAGGACGAAATTCCTGAGAGGTTAATGATTCTAATTAATCAAAAAATAAAGTTGGCTGAGTCTTGAAAGTATCAAACATCTCCTGGGCATGTTTCACTATGTTCTTGCAAAGCTTTCAAAGGTATATTCTTTGAAAAACTCATCCACTTTTTGGCAGTGTCGCCGGTCATAGCGAATGCGAATTCTGAGAGGACATACAGAATTATATGTTCATCAAGATATGCTAAAGTCGATGTTCAATATTTTGGACTTGCTCTTTTAAAGAAACTATCGATCCATTTGATGTGTCTTCATCTTTGGTGATCTTTTACCCTGTGCTTTCGCACTTGCGTTTATCGCAATGATGCTAGGGAATCATTTTTCTTTGTTAAAGGTCCAACGTAAGGACCAGGAGCACAAAAAAATGGTAGATTCAATAGGAACAGTCTGCAAACTTAGGTCTTTTTCTGGAACTTTTGTGAATAGAGAGCTTAAAATGTGATGCTAGACTCCACACAGCCAGTAACATGATCTAACACAAAGTGCTATGAAGTGACATGAAGTACTATGATTATGAGTGACAGGAATTAAATGTGCAAATTGAGAAAAAATGAAGGTACCTCCTCATTTCTGCTTGTTGTCTTTTGGCCTGTAGTAGTTTGATGTCCAAATCGTGAGGACGACTTCTTGCAGCACTTACTCTGTTCATTGCACCTATGTCTCCGTTTTCCATCATATGCTCGTACGTCTGTTTCAGCTTGATCGAGCCGCTCCGGACGCTTCTTCTTACCGACCTGCGGAAGAAACTCAAAAATGATGAAGTTAAAATATGCAAGTTCAAATACAAGTTACAATAGTAACAATATTTCCTTCCTTCTTGATTGATCAAATAGTGCAATATCTTCCTACAATATTATTTCTCAGCATGAAATTTTTAAAGATAAAATTAAACTTCACTAATAATGAAACTATACAAAATAGACTGTAGACTTCCAACATTTTTGGATACTGAGAAAGCTGACGAAAAACTAAAAAAATTAAATAGCTAGTGTGCAGTGGAGAATCTACTAAATTATTCACAATATCTTTTTCAAAAGTAGGTTTACTGAACTAAGAATTTTAAAAAAACCATTGAAATTCCAATTTAAATTGAAATTTTGAGGCAGTATTTACTCCAAGATGTCGGTAAGAATGCTTTTCCATGTGGTGGTGCCTATACCTCAATCTTGAGTAATTCCGCTTTGGGATCTGTTTCCCCATGGTATATAAATCATGACAATAAAAAAAAGAAACAACAAAAAAATCTGTACGTAAAAATAGGGCTAAAGAATTAATTCTTACTTCTTTTGATCCAAACGCAACTGCTTTGCACTACTAATGGTCCCTTGTGAGTGAAGAGTGCCTTTGCCAGGCATTGGTAAGACAGCTGAGTCCCCAAGCATCAATCGTTGATTGTTTGAATCACTGAACAAGTAAAAGAAAAAACTTATGGTCTAGAAAAAATGGGCACAATACCTCTTTGCCGTCAACATCTTGTTTAATTTGGTCCTTCTTTTGTATTCAAATCAAGGGAAAAAGAACGCACTTAAATCCTCCAGACAGAAAATGATGACTTTGATTAATAGAACAAAAGTAGAAAGAAGTACGGTCTACACCTCACACATACGATGTTATTTTAAATCCCTAAACTTCTGAGAGAAGAAGAAATTTTCAGTTGTACTGGGTAGACTGGCGCTCAATGAAGCTTGGCAAAATTTGGTTCAGCCCCAACTCAGTTATTTTGACAGAGAGTTCATATCCGTGAATAAAGGGAAAAGATCGAGCTCACTTTTGCATAATTTTGGGAAAAAAGATCAGGCTTACTTTATGATTGCTGTGATTGATGCTTTCCGAAGTTCAGAGGTGATGGTTCGAACTTTTTGCAAATTGCTCAGCAATTTTAATGGTCTTTGCTTTTGGTAAATTACACGGGTATTCAGGACTTCGTTCAGTCTTTTTATGCTTTCAGAGATGCTTTCATCATCTGCCATATCGTAGACAAATTGGCGCATGAAACTTTCACGTACCTGCAGAAAAGACACACAATTAGAATTTACTTCAGGCAAAAATTTAAAATTACTCAACCCTCTGAGGCATAACGCTACGAGTTTGTAACAACATAATTTTAGGGTTTTTAAAAATTGAATCTATTCTCTGCAGAATGATTTTGGAAATCTTCAATGGTTTTTTTTCCTTTTTTGAATAACTGATTCCCAAAAATTTTAAATTTTGAAAAAAAAATTGGTACTCTATGTCTCTTTCTTATGCAAGCTACAACATAGATTAGTGTCCCCCAGAGTCTAAGATCCAAAATTAATTCATGCCATAGAGGATTAATTGCCTTTCATGGAGAGTATAAACAAAAAAAATTTCAAAGGGCAAATTACGCCATCTAGGGGTACCCCCAATGCTACACTCACATCTTGAGTGGTACTTTGGGACTTAGTGCTCCTTTCGTCAAACCTGAGAGAGGAAAAAAATGGGAGAAATAGACTGGTGTGTTTAGATCTCAAGAACATGGCAGGGTTAGAGCAGTGGCGAGGGATTCTGCTATAGCCCTTCACCTTACACTGTTTTCATTGTAAGCCAGCTTTCTATTTTGGGTGTATTTATTGATTTAAAAATTCTACAAGTTTACTTACTTTTGGGAGAATGTAGTCAGAAGGTACTTTGTGAATGGTTGACATTTGTGGACTATCAGGGAATTTCTCAAAAACTCGGAGACGGAATGGTAATGTTTCTTTGATTTCTGCACTTTGCTCACGAAACTTAAGCTGCTTCAACTTTTTGATATCTTCATCTAATTCCAAATTATCTAATATCACAGCAACGAACAAACTTAACACAATCTAGAACAGGACAAACAAAATTACTGATGGATGAAACCTTTGAACAAGAGGTTAATGCTTTGTATTATACGATAAACATTCCATTTGGAAAAAACAAAAAAGAGGAGATTCACTAGACTGGTAGACAACTAATTGAGGGACTTGGAGGATAAGGCGCATAAGTTCAGCTTTTGCTATTTCGAGAAATGCAAGTTTGAAGTTTCAAAATTAAATGGATCCTTATGGCAAGAAAGTTCAAACTGACTTTGTGATGCTAGATGCTTGAAAATTGGATTTTGGGGGAAAATTTTTCATAGAATTTTCACTAAGTTTAGTTTAACTTGAAATCATTAATATATCAATTTTTTCAAAAACTGCACTTATGCGCCTTGTTCTCCAAGCCCCTCAATTGACAAGAAAGAACTAATTTAAACATCTGTAAAATTTATTAAAACTGAAAGAAAATAGTAGTGGACTGGACTTTCAAAAATATATTAGTAAATATATAAAAGTGAGCAGAGTATGGTATTTTAAGCATATTTTGGTGCACTTTTGTACTCTTCTGACAAATGAACAGGATTTTAATAAATAAAGTAACAGAATAGAACACTCGTAGATCGCCTGATGACATCCCATGATAGTAGCAAACTTTTGCAATTAATAATTGCTTAGAAGATAAGGACACCCGTTTAAGAGAAATTTAAGATATTCAACTTACTAAAGTTACAAACAGATGATACAAAATGAAGTAAATGGCAACCAACGGAGTAAGCGTTTCTCGAGTTCTAACCATAGTTTCATCCATGACTTCAACCCATGCTTCTTGTGTCAAAATTTGGAACATAGACATGAAAGCCTACAAAACAGAGAAATAAAGCTCAAAAAAGCGTAAACATGAGTCATATTGACTAGCATTAAAGCCAACCATATTGACTGGCATTGGCAACCATATTGGCTGGCCTCTTGTTTAATACTTATTTGTCTCCATTTTTTCAAGACTCAGAATATTATGTGATTCATATTACTGCAGAGGTAATCGATGCTGTAATCCTTGAATTAGAAAACAATTAACACGTATCTTCTTGAGCAGGTCACAGTGATCTATTTTTGTTAGTTGTGCCAAACAGATCATAATAATAGGTCTTTATTTCCTGAAGCAAATTTTCAACTTGTTACTGAGCCATAAAAACGCTACCTGCGGCGATCTTTCCTTGCAATTTTATTTCAATATTTTTGAACAATTGTAAAAGAATCCAAGACGAATTTTGGAGAAATTGTTAGATCGTTTGCTTGAGAAAAAAAATAAAACGCTAATGGAAACTTGCAATGTCACAAACTGAAAAACATATATCTTTTTTTTACTTTAGCCATTGATATAAAAGTAACATTTTTTTAAAAAAATAACCAAAAAAATACAAAACATACCTCAGGGAAGGTTTCAAATTTTGTGAAATCGCATAGGAAGCAAAACAGCTGCATTGAAATGGAAGATGAGATGATCAAGAGGCACATGGTGAATATGATTAAGCTTCCCAATTTCTTGCCCGGTCCAAAAATCTTGTACACAAAATCTTCAAGCATTGGGGATGCTTTAATCAATCTAACAATCCGAAGGACCTGTGAATAAATCTTTCATTAGAAATTCTATGAAAATTGACCATGAAAGGGAAATTTCATCTAAATAGGACCTTATCACAACTACTTTTGCTTGTGGGAAATTTATTATTCAATATTTTCCTTGATTGACCAAACGAATGAACTGAAGAAAAAACTTAATGCGNATCTCATTTAATAAATCATCAACCTCCTTGAAACTCAACAGTCTGTTAGACGGGACCGAGACGCATCTTTAGACACCAAAATTTCTGAAATCCGTCGCTCCGTTGCTTTGAAAAGTTTACTGAACCGCAACTAAAAACCCAAATAAGCCAAGTTCGTGTAACTATGGTGTCGTAGCCTCGACCGGACTGTGCTGTGTTGCCAATTGTTGGAGGATAGGTTACTTGCCCGGTGGTGGCTACCGCCACTCATGATTAAATCAACTGAACTTAAGATGTGTGACCCCAGCTTAGGCAGCTGGACCTTGAGAAAATGATTGACACAAAAGAAATAATGGCAAAATTAAAATGTTGTAACAATGCAGGGTATACAAACCTGAAAATAAGTGAAAACAGACAAGTACAGGCTTGGAATAATGTGAAGAGTTGTACCGATTGCTAGCATTAGTTCAAACTTGTGATAGGAGTGCTCAAAATAGCCACGGAAACCTAAGCACCATATCTTGAACAATGCCTCTAGGTTGAAGAAAATTGTAAAAACAACCTGAAATAAAAAGGAAAAATCATTCTGTGCTGAGAGGTCATGAGTTAATTACTGAAAAAGTACTACGGCAAAATCAATCACACATCATTAATAAAGTACTTCTGTCCGAAGTAAGAACACTTTAAAGTTGGGCTAAACTTAAAATTGAAAGCCGCGAAAAGATGCAATTGCTGTTGGGTAACTAAAATGCTATGGGATTTCACCTATGAGGCTGCCAATTATCCGCTGATTTTGGGCCAGAGACATTGGAAACATTGCATCATCCAGGCATCTGAAAATCGCCGCCCATTATGGTTGTTTTTATAAAATGAATATAAAAATAATTCATGGTTGATTGTCTCTGTAAGTAATCTCTGAAACATAGTACTGCAATCTTGAAAACATGAAGGATAAATGATGAACGGTTTTCTTGTAATAAAGCATTTTGCCAGAAAAAAATTGGAAAGTTGAGCACAAAGTTACAGTGTTCATATCTTGAACAACAGAGCAGTGTTTATACAAGAATAATATGAATGAAAAGCTTCTCTCATAAGCAGATTTCAAAATCTCCTGCATCTAAAAATGACTTCGCTTCCTGTGAGAAACGGTTGAAAGAATTACTCAAGAGGTTTGTTGAGTTTTTTGAAGATTCTAGCAATTTTAAAATATCTGAGTGGTTTTTGAAAATTTTGTAAAACAAGGAATTACCTCAAAATAGTAATACTTTTCGTAAAAGACATATCTTGGTCGCTGGTCATGCTTGAAATTCATTGTTGCCATTACTAAACCATTAGCAAGAATCACTGTCATCATAAGTGATCGAAACCAGGGAGAATTGAGAATCGCCTGACAGATAGGAGGGGCAAGCCCTGTGTGTTTGTTTTCATCTACGGTCACTAATCTCCAGCCTACATCATCTCCTGCTAGTATCTGAAAAGAATTGAAAATGAAGAAAATTAAAACCATGTAAATTAAATGCAGATTAGCAAACATTTTACTCAGACACAAACATCAAACATATTGATAGATAACCTTTTGCTGAAAGCCAACGATAAATTGAATTGAATGAGTTGAGAAAACGCAATCTCATTTTATGTGAAGGTAATTTTTTTAATCCAACTCATTAGGTGCCTACCATTTACAGTTTTGTATTTAAACAGGAAAGATGCACTTAGAGCTTCTAGTCACCTCTATGAGAGAAAGAAAAGGGTTTACTAGAAGAGTAAAAAAGAGATGGCTTACTCTAGAAATGCTGGATTCTACTGTAAGTAATAATAATGGAAACATAGTTACATGCTATCTTGACAAATCTAGCTAGAACTCTATGCGAGTAAACACATGTTTACCTCATTATATCCAGCCTTTACAATGAGCTACAGAGGTCTGAAATTGCAAATTACGCTGTGAACTACTAGGTATTGCAGGGCCAATTATGTCTCATAAACTTCAGATACTCATGTTTTTTTGTTTTTTGTTTTTTAAAAAAAAAAAAATTAGCCTCCTGACTCTTACAATTTGATTTCAGTGTGAACTTCAACCAACAGTCTCCCACACGATTTACGGTGGAATATCAAGTAGTTTTCAGATTTAAAAATGGGAAGCCAATTTTCCATTACGATTTGGCACGAATAGTTCCATAGATTAAAAGCTCAGATAATTTTCAGCTTTGTAGCTCTTTGCAATTACTCACCTGAGAGGCAGTTTTGTTTGTAATGGAGCTGCGAACTCCCCACATTTGCTGGAACTGGACTCTGATTTCGTTGAATGTTTCCGTAATGACAGCAATGAAAACGTTTTTGACCAACCACGAGAGGAAGAAAATCATTGTGCAGAAGTAGAAGACAGCTCGCCATGCAGGAAGACTGTCGTACGTGCGAAACATGATGAAAACCCAGCCTTCTTGTGACGCTGCTTGGTAGACGGTGAAAATACTTGTTGCTGCAGGGCAAGACCAATTTAGTTTAGCATGACCATTCAATGGAATTTTACAGTAAAGGAGTTTTTACAAACTTAAATCTCATCATATCTACCAAAGAAGACAGGACTGTATATCTATAGAGCGATTACAAGTCTTGAATTCTTTTACTTATTTCTCTGTTTTTCAGAGCTGAGCTGAGTTCCTTCATGAAAACCTACAATTTCCACTAAATTTTCTCCAGATTCTCTTCGAATAACTAGAGTTTTCTCCAGCAAAAATATGCACCGATTTTTTCTTTTTTTTAAAGAATAATTCAGTGGATTCAATATCTATTATAGCTTCTCAATCCAAAAAATAAATAAATCTTACTATATTGAAAAATATAAACAGTTTTTTGTGTGCACATTTAAGCCGATTTTCTTTCTCATTGGTCCGATTATTTATCATTCAGAAAAGTCGTTGAAAATCCCTTAGAAATTTAAATGAAATATTTGATATAACGGTCTTTGGTATAGACTTTCGACCAATCACTCGTTTGTGTCGATTTGGTTCCTTTAAGATTTTTTTTTAAGAATAATCCAATGGATTATAACTTCTTGATCCAAAAAATAAATAAATAGATAAACAAATAAAACACTCACCAAATTCATCAAAACCAATGAAACCAATGATGTGCCGTGACAGTTCAAGCTTCATACATTTCATTCCAAGTGGGCACTGATAACCAGAATCTGGATCCATGGAGCAAAATGTATCTGGAATGGCAAGACTGTTGAGTGTGACGTGTCTGGAATTGGAAGAGCGATTGAAAATTAGCTTCTTAACCGGCAAGAAAAAAATCAAAGAAGTTCAGAAGAAACCAAAAACACCTTCCAGCATTGTGACATTCCACCCTGAGCCAAATTATACAGACTCTCACACACACATGCCGTGCGGAGTTAGAGAGTTGTATCAGAGAAATTGCAATGGAGGATGTTGGATGAGAGCTTAATTTTCTTTATAACCAGACTATGTATATCTTTGAATTGAATCTCTCAGTTCAAAACCGACCCATTTCGGAAAAAAAAAATTTCAGGAACAATGAAAACTGCACATTAACCAGGAGAGGAGTGATTCTATGAAAAAAAATGAACATCGTAAAAAACCCTAGTTGGGTCATTTTCGAACTGAGGGATTCAATTTATATAATATGTTTTACAATTCTTCAGAAAAATTTTCAGCAGATACAATACATGTAATGTGCAAATTGTAAGTACATCTCCTAAATCAACTCTTGAACCAAATTTGAATTTTTTGTACGTGTCTCTTTAAACGTTGTGTTTCTTAAAAACCAAAGCCTGTATGAATTAAACTGAGCATTAAACAAATATTGTTGCATTGAGTTTTTTAATGGGTCAATTTTTTTTCTGACAAATGATTAGTACATTGAATTGAAGGAGAGAGGAAAGTTTTTAAAAACCTCAAGTTAGGACACAGATAATTTACAAGATGTTTCAATTGCAAAGGCAACTTAACTGAAGTTTTGGTATTACATTTGAGGTAAATCGTTAATCAAGTCTGAAATACTACTGTCTAAGTTTTCAGGGTAATTTGTAAACAGCTACACAGCAGATGATGAAAGATG
This sequence comes from Bemisia tabaci, assembly GCF_001854935.1. Lineage (NCBI taxonomy): Eukaryota > Metazoa > Arthropoda > Insecta > Hemiptera > Aleyrodidae > Bemisia > Bemisia tabaci. The sequence continues at coordinate 2,842,963 of NW_017547234.1, forward strand.
GGATGTATCTGACTTACCGCGGATGGGTATCATTCAGCACACAATGATTCTTTAGCTCGCCAAAAAATTGAACACCAAGTAAGCCATACAGAGACATAAAAAATAGGAAGAACAACGTGACATTGTAAATCTGCTGACTCGAGCGCCTAAAAAGCCCAAGACAAAACATGTCAAGTAATGATGTCATGTTGTATTGTTTCATAGCATGCAGAACATAAATTCTAAGTTCCAAGAATTTCTTGGAGTACAAAATATTGTTCGGTTGTGACTATTCCTGTTTTTTAGCCATTTACCTAATCCATTAAATTATCACAAGTTAATACAATCTCATACTGATTTAACATGATTTTAATCAAATAATCCTCAATTTATTTGATTGAGGGAAAAACAGGAGAATAAAACTTGAAATTAGTGTGAATCCAGTTATGAGCCGGAGCTAGATTGAAAATTAAGCAAGTTTTCTCCAAAAAAAAAAAAAAAAATGGAATTTTTGAGGTAGAGCTCAGGGTCAATAGTTTGGTAAATTTTTTTGAAATTTCCTGACTTTATATTAAAAAAAAAAATCCTCACAACATTAGCAAAACATTTCTGATTACTCTGTAACATTGCTGATGAAAGCTCTGGCTACTCGTACCAAAATTATGAGACTTTTCAGAGAATAAGAAAAATTCCATGATTAAAAATACCAAACATTGGCATGAGGCAAATCTTGTTAAGATGCTTTTAGGCCAAGTATGCCTCGACTCTTCTCAAAATATGGCATGTTTTCCAGTTTGAACTGCCCCTGCAACCTTGGATTAATTCAAAATTTGAGGTACAAAGACTCAACAACAATCTTAAACAGCACCCAAACGAAAATTTGAGGGAAATTTTTCAAATTTTTTCTTCACAAAGACACAAATTTCACATTGTAGACACATGCAACATGATACATGTAGTTACAATGCTTACTTGAAAATTTGATTAATTCGCGATTTTGGCATGGAGAATTTGAGGAAGACACGGATGAAACGAATCATGATGAGAGGTCTGGGCGCTCGAAGAATCGACAGGTAACTGAACAAAGGGACAACACCAATCATCTCAAACATTTGAAGGATGACAGAGGCCCATAAAAAAAACACCATGCTCGAATCAAACTGGCACCAGTGGTCTTTCAAATACGGAACCTCTCCCTATCAACAAAAAAAAACAAAAAAACAGAGGATTAACTGAAGTTGACAATATTTTACAAATGTGTTTTAAGACAAAAAAGAACTGAGATTATGCTAGTTACATTAGGGCCATACTTATGGCCATTTCTCAAACAGATCGTTTCCTTAGGAAGTTTCATCTGGTTTACATTGTGAATGAGGGAGGTTAAAGGGAGCCCTCAAAATGGCATCATAAAAGAGATGATTTTTGCCAATCTCAAGAGAATATCAGCGGTGTAACTTTGGAAATGGGCCTTTGTAAGGGATTACAATGATTTACCACCGCAAAAAGTACAAAATATGGAAGAAAAATTTCTATGACTTTAAAATGTTTGGGGAAACCATTTCACAGTTTCACACGTTCAAAAGCATTTACTTTGAAACACTATACACCCTTCTTCAAACGTCATTATCAATTCAGCATTGATTCTGCACCACAGAGAGTATCTTGGTGATACTCGTGTGGTGATACTATCACCATACGCAAACTAGGCTAGGACAGAGATGCCTATGCCTTAAAATTACTTAGCTGCTGCCATTTTTAGAATCATTATGTTCTTTTGGGGGGGGGGGCGGCGGCAATATGCCAAAAACCTACTTAAAATGAAATAATAGTGGTCAAAAGTCAATCTAAATTCTCTGATAAATTTTTCTTTCTAAATCAGTATCGTCAAATTCAGAGGAGATTAATCTGATTATCATCAAACCTGCAAGATTCCACGGATGTGCATTTTGGCGATCATTTCGGCAGTGAAGAGAAAAGTGATGATTAGATCACACACAAACGTTACATACTGCAGAGGTGGATACCGCTCGAAAGTTTTGGGTGTGTTGAGACTCACAGAAACCAGACTGAAAAGGGCGCAGGTTCTCATGATTCTTCGAACCCACATCTAGAACACATAGTCATAAAAATAATTTAGGTTTCAAGAAAAAATCATTTCAGTTATGTGTAAGAGAATAATTTAAACAGAAATTACATCTTCTTACAAAATTCAAAATTGTAAATGCTATAATTTACAAATAATTCCAGACAGAGGAGCATGAGAATACTATTAAGGGATTGTAGAGCCTCACTGAGCGCTGCAAAAACCAGGAATGAAGAATGAGTCACCACCTACTAAGTACCCAAATAACATATAGCATAGCATCTGTAGCATAGATTAAAAGCAAGTGCAATTACTTGGACAAATTAATAGACCTTCTGCTTGGGAGTGTTGTTTATGTTGCCTATCTACTAATTGAAGGGGCTCCTCTTATTGAAATTTACTGCAAAGACATTAAGGTAGGTTGCAGGACTTGTAGGTTTTTTTTATTTTATTTTATTTTATTTTTTTTTTAATCGCACGTTGTCTGTCTTTCTAATACATGGAACTTGTTACACTAATCATTTAAAATTGACATTCATTGCTGAGATGATGTGAAGAGATAGCAATTTCATAAAGAAAAAATGTGAGTCTTTTTTCCATAAAATTTAACATTATTTCAATATTTTCATTTGCATTGTGCTACTTGGTGGCTCAGAATTGATGGCATGAACAGAATTTTTTCAAGGCAGAGGGGGTTCGAATTAGGTCATTGGGACCCCTCCACCCAATGGTCAAGCCACTAGGGTAAACAGCTACCTCTAAGAAGAATATGGTGAGGCAAAGAAAATGTGACAATCTACATGAAAAAATCCTTGAGGACTTTTAAAATATTTAGCATTGGGAATAGAGAGGGTGGCACACAGAGTAACAAGACATTTGGTGCCAGTTAAATTTCGATATGATGTTCCTCACAGCTTTTGGAGCTCAATACGATTTTGAAATCGAACTGTCTCATGGCCAATTATGAGAAAAACTGGGCTGAAAAGTGAATTTACTGGCATTTTCTAGTGGAAATGTTGCAACATCTGACTGATGATCAAGAAGAAATTGAGTTTCAAGGCAGGCCATGCAGATCAGACGAATGAATAGAATTAAATTCTTTCAAACGACAACTGCATTATAACAACAACTCGATGGCATGGCATGCTTTGCGATATATCGATTGATCTGCTATTTAGGTAAATCTAGGGAAAAGGATCAACCAACCAACAGGTGAGTAGGGTGTTTTCAATGAACACCTTAATAATTGATTCTTTGCCTGATAATGTATCATTCATGCCTCGCTACTGCAACAACTCAAATCTCCATTAGAAAACATGTGTATGTAAGAAGGTTGGAAAATTCCTTTTTCAGCCCCAATTTCCTCAATATTGATAAATAAAAAGTTAGATTTTGAAAGCTCGTTGTGCTAAGGCGCCTGCAAAGCACATCAGATCAGAAAATACTGAAACTCACCTGGCGCCAGATTTCTTACTATTCCATGCGCAGTCCTTAGAAGAGACGTTATATCTTCTCTTTCTTTCCATTATTCATTTTTTCCTCAGCCCTTCGGGTAGAGTTTGTCCGATGGCTAATGGTTATCTTGATTCTAGAAGTTACTTTCAGTGCTAGACTAATGACAACAGATTTTCTAGAAGAATCTAAACCTGTGCAAACTTAAGTATCTGGCATCGAATACACTCTCGATAGAGAGGAACTAACCTTGTTCACCCATTCGATATCTGCATTTTCATTTAGCGACTCCTCCTGACCATAGTCGGCTAAAACTTGTTCACCTTTGAGGCTCTGCTTCCTGCCCAGCATCATTTTTAGGCCCTCAGATTGGTGCGGTGCAGATCCTGACAATATAAAAAATTGATTAGTTTAAAAAATGGAAGCCTTCAGAATAGGAATCAAAAATACATCTCCGAGGAAAAGTTCTAGATGACGGGTAAAACCAAATAGACTCCTTGAGCTAGGCGATGCAATGAAACTCGGGAGGAGTCGGATTCTGAAGTTCTGCCCTTTACAGAATTGAAGACATTTCACGCACGATTCATAGTCAATTTTCTGGTGAAAATTCACTTCAGCCTTAAAATAGGAGGGTAAGTAAAAATAGTTTAATGAAGAAATCCTACTTCTAATGTTTTTGAGGATCAAAACCAGTAAGTTACAGCTTCTATATCTGAGGCGGCTTAAGTATTTTTTGGTCAACTTGGTTTTTCTCTGATCTAGAGCAAACCAAATTCTGTGAAAATTACTTGGTACTTGAAACAGAAATAGGCTATATTCTGTTTCATTCTTTCTGGACAGGGTTGATGTATGACTTATTTAAAGTACTGCATATTAAGTCCTCCATAAGCTATTTTCTAGAGTAGTTTGCAGGAAGAGATACGACGCTACAAATCACTCAACAGTGGCCGACCCCTTTCCTTTAGCCGACCAATGTGAGGGAAGAGATGAACTAGGCTAAGGGTGTATACAGGCTTAAAGAATCTCAGATCAATGAGAAATAATTTTTTAGGAATGACAGGGCATGCTGTAAGGTTTATGAATTAGAAGGTATCTAATTCTAGTGTGGGAAACGAAAGGTCCAGGGGAAGTGGCTCTTGAGATATCGATGATGACTTTTAAATAATGAACGTAAAAAAGAATTCTTACCTGAAAAGTATTAATAAAAATATTTACTGTCACATTGTGAATGCGAGACGCAATGATTTTTCCCGAAACAAGAAATAAAAACGGTAAAAATCAATAATGAATAAGAAAAAAAATTCAAATTCGATTTGTTTACATTTTATTGATTATTAAATCATGAACAGAACAACTGATAACATACATAAACCAACAGCCAATCAAATCAAGCGAAGGAGATGACGTAAGTACTAGGTGGATACACCATCGCCATGTTGATGACGTACAGGTATTCAACTTTTCTGGCGCGCGAAAATATGAAAACAAGTCGCTCTTCACGAAACCATTTCTGAACATCTTTGTGAACGACGTAAAAAAATGGAATAATACAACTTTAATGAGAATAATCCGGAATAGTAAACTGTTGTCACTTTTCGGTTGCTAATTTTCTTGCTAGAAGAGCTTCTTCTACATTAGCAATATCAAAATTAGTTTTCACTTCCCCAAGATATAGCTGAAATGACGCTCCAAGATTTAGGCGCAAAAGTGAAAACTAATTTTGATATTGCTAATGTAGAAGAAGCTCTTCTAGCAAGAAAATTAGCAACCGAAAAGTGACAACAGTTTACTATTCCGGATTATTCTCATTAAAGTTGTATTATTCCATTTTTTTACGTCGTTCACAAAGATGTTCAGAAATGGTTTCGTGAAGAGCGACTTGTTTTCATATTTTCGCGCGCCAGAAAAGTTGAATACCTGTACGTCATCAACATGGCGATGGTGTATCCACCTAGTACTTACGTCATCTCCTTCGCTTGATTTGATTGGCTGTTGGTTTATGTATGTTATCAGTTGTTCTGTTCATGATTTAATAATCAATAAAATGTAAACAAATCGAATTTGAATTTTTTTTCTTATTCATTATTGATTTTTACCGTTTTTATTTCTTGTTTCGGGAAAAATCATTGCGTCTCGCATTCACAATGTGACAGTAAATATTTTTATTAATACTTTTCAGGTAAGAATTCTTTTTTACGTTCATTATTTAAAAGTCATCATCGATATCTCAAGAGCCACTTCCCCTGGACCTTTCATTTCCCACACTAGAATTAGATACCTTCTAATTCATAAACCTTACAGCATGCCCTGTCATTCCTAAAAAATTATTTCTCATTGATCTGAGATTCTTTAAGCCTGTATACACCCTTAGCCTAGTTCATCTCTTCCCTCACATTGGTCGGCTAAAGGAAAGGGGTCGGCCACTGTTGAGTGATTTGTAGCGTCGTATCTCTTCCTGCAAACTACTCTAGAAAATAGCTTATGGAGGACTTAATATGCAGTACTTTAAATAAGTCATACATCAACCCTGTCCAGAAAGAATGAAACAGAATATAGCCTATTTCTGTTTCAAGTACCAAGTAATTTTCACAGAATTTGGTTTGCTCTAGATCAGAGAAAAACCAAGTTGACCAAAAAATACTTAAGCCGCCTCAGATATAGAAGCTGTAACTTACTGGTTTTGATCCTCAAAAACATTAGAAGTAGGATTTCTTCATTAAACTATTTTTACTTACCCTCCTATTTTAAGGCTGAAGTGAATTTTCACCAGAAAATTGACTATGAATCGTGCGTGAAATGTCTTCAATTCTGTAAAGGGCAGAACTTCAGAATCCGACTCCTCCCGAGTTTCATTGCATCGCCTAGCTCAAGGAGTCTATTTGGTTTTACCCGTCATCTAGAACTTTTCCTCGGAGATGTATTTTTGATTCCTATTCTGAAGGCTTCCATTTTTTAAACTAATCAATTTTTTATATTGTCAGGATCTGCACCGCACCAATCTGAGGGCCTAAAAATGATGCTGGGCAGGAAGCAGAGCCTCAAAGGTGAACAAGTTTTAGCCGACTATGGTCAGGAGGAGTCGCTAAATGAAAATGCAGATATCGAATGGGTGAACAAGGTTAGTTCCTCTCTATCGAGAGTGTATTCGATGCCAGATACTTAAGTTTGCACAGGTTTAGATTCTTCTAGAAAATCTGTTGTCATTAGTCTAGCACTGAAAGTAACTTCTAGAATCAAGATAACCATTAGCCATCGGACAAACTCTACCCGAAGGGCTGAGGAAAAAATGAATAATGGAAAGAAAGAGAAGATATAACGTCTCTTCTAAGGACTGCGCATGGAATAGTAAGAAATCTGGCGCCAGGTGAGTTTCAGTATTTTCTGATCTGATGTGCTTTGCAGGCGCCTTAGCACAACGAGCTTTCAAAATCTAACTTTTTATTTATCAATATTGAGGAAATTGGGGCTGAAAAAGGAATTTTCCAACCTTCTTACATACACATGTTTTCTAATGGAGATTTGAGTTGTTGCAGTAGCGAGGCATGAATGATACATTATCAGGCAAAGAATCAATTATTAAGGTGTTCATTGAAAACACCCTACTCACCTGTTGGTTGGTTGATCCTTTTCCCTAGATTTACCTAAATAGCAGATCAATCGATATATCGCAAAGCATGCCATGCCATCGAGTTGTTGTTATAATGCAGTTGTCGTTTGAAAGAATTTAATTCTATTCATTCGTCTGATCTGCATGGCCTGCCTTGAAACTCAATTTCTTCTTGATCATCAGTCAGATGTTGCAACATTTCCACTAGAAAATGCCAGTAAATTCACTTTTCAGCCCAGTTTTTCTCATAATTGGCCATGAGACAGTTCGATTTCAAAATCGTATTGAGCTCCAAAAGCTGTGAGGAACATCATATCGAAATTTAACTGGCACCAAATGTCTTGTTACTCTGTGTGCCACCCTCTCTATTCCCAATGCTAAATATTTTAAAAGTCCTCAAGGATTTTTTCATGTAGATTGTCACATTTTCTTTGCCTCACCATATTCTTCTTAGAGGTAGCTGTTTACCCTAGTGGCTTGACCATTGGGTGGAGGGGTCCCAATGACCTAATTCGAACCCCCTCTGCCTTGAAAAAATTCTGTTCATGCCATCAATTCTGAGCCACCAAGTAGCACAATGCAAATGAAAATATTGAAATGGGCGCTAGTAAATTCCGCCGAAAATGGGTAAATTCCGCCGATTTTCCATCCACCGAAAATGTAAATTCCGCCGATAGGTGCCACCGAGCAAGTGTAAATTCCGCCGATGGAGGAAAAGGAAAATGTTTTTGGAACGGCACTCATATTCGGCAAGAGCATCAAGTTAAGATGTTATCTGTTTGAAGGTAGATCTGCGCTCGAAGCCGAGGAGTTGCACTTTGATGATATCAGTAAAACTGATAGCGGATGGTTTGGGACGGAACGCGGAATGTACATACATGAACTCTGACTTCAGTAGCCGAAAAGATGGAGCCGATCGAGAGTGTCCGTTATGACAAGTGAGAAGGGGAAATTTATTATTGTGATTTATGAAATTTATTTCTTATTATATATTATTTAACGATGAAAAATCCGAAATCGGTCTTTGGCTCCATCATTTTTTCGGCCTGATNCTTGGGGGGGGGTTAGAAATATTTAGAGAAAAGAAAGAAAATTACTTAAATAATTGCTGCTAATTATAATTCAAACTTAAAATTTACAGAGGGAGGGGGGAGCCCCTCTGCCCTCCCCCAATTGGCGTCGCTTCGTGCAACTTTTATTTTTAGAGTTTTGAAAAAAAAAGAAAAAAAATATGAATGAGTAAGTAATAGCATTAGACCTTTAAAGAGTCGAGAAAAAATAAGTTAACATTTTCTTCAAAAGTAGGAAAAAGTGAAAGAAGTGATAAGAAAAGAAGGTATGAAAAAAAAAATCGGATTTAGAAAAAAAAAATTACAAACGAGAAAAGGCGACAAAATCACTCATTTCTTGAGAGTATAGTAATTTCTAAGTTTGTCGTCTCTTAGTGATACAAGAGACAGCACCTTTAATTAGTCGAGTTAAGAGAGAAACATGACACGCAATTTGCCCTGGAACGGCGCGACTTAGAGAGAAATGATGACGAGGACTTCAGATGAAAAGGAGAAGCACTCGGCGCGGCGATCGGCATGTAACACATATTGGTACCTACAAGACTGCACGAATACTTCACGCATTGCATCAAACACAGTGCGGTCATTGCGGTCAGCGTGAATAACGGATAGCGCCTACAAAAATGCATGAATACTTTACGCATTGCGCCAAACAAAGTGCGGTCAGCGTGAGACGCATAGCGCCTACAAGACTGCGTGAATACTTCACACATTGCGTCCAAAACAGTGCGTTCAGTAGCGATCGGCGCGGCGTGAAAGGCATAGCGCCTACAAGACTGTCGAAATACTTCACGCATCGCGCCAAACACGGTGCGGTCTGCGCGGCGCTTCGGCGGAAGTTAAAATCATTAAACCACATTTATGTTTGTTCTTTCATAATTTTTCCGTGCATTTCTTATGAATGGAAGGCGTTGTCCACACAGAGATAGGTTTACAAAACTTAACTTTCGCGCAAAGTTCCGTGAGCTTTTGCTAGTATGTTGGTTAAAAAAAAAGCAACCTCTGTTAAAATGTTAAATTTTCATAGAAGATTATTATGTTCCTAAGAGAGACATTTTTTTTTTTTTTTTTTTTTTTTTTTTTTTTTTTTTTTAATATAAAAAAGAATGGAATCTGCTAACCCGCGCCTAGATTTACGAGAAGGGTTTTCTTTAAATCCGGCGCGCGCAGGGAGGAGTGTGAGAGACTATAGTTGGACTACATTTTGCAATGTTCAGAACTATACAATTTCCAGTCCACCTATAAAAGCACTCATGTGCATAGGGATACTAATGTATACGTCGTTTCTAAACTGAGCCAGAAGCCAGAGATATTTATTGCGGTTCCAAATTGCAAAATGTAGTCCAATCAGTCATAGACGAACGGTCGGAGGAGTGAGGGGGGTTGGAACCTCTAAACATTAATGACTTTCAACACCAAGGTGATTTCATACACACAGAAGTATATCCTGCCGTGCTAAGGAAGAATCTTGTAAGAATCCTTCGGACGTTCTAAATTTCCATGCTATAAAAACTCCAGAAAACTTGAGAATATTTTTCTTCTTTTTTTTCTAGACTATTGTCCTTAATTATTATCGAAAGTCTTAAGTATCTGGAAATCTCAAGAAAAATATATTTTTAACTTTTCCTTGCATAAACATATTTTACTGATGAAAATTTTACATTTTTGTAATGCACATAAGTTTACGTTTACGTTATAGGTACGTTTTGAATAATACGTGTTTGCTTCCTGTCTCCTTATCTTCATCGCGCGTGGAAACTACATTAAGTATACTTCATTCAAGAAATACACTTCTAACGGGATTTTCCTCCTTTACGATGGAACAAATCAGTTCTGACAGCATGATCCTAGCAGTGTAAAATAATGAAGATCCTTGCGTTTTAGGTATTTACATATTATAAAGATAAATCAAGGCAGCTGATAGCACTCTACACCAATCAACAAAAATAACACAAGATAATATCGATTGTGTCTTGTTGTTACTCAACGTGGGTGATGTTTGTGACGATGACGAAACCTGATGCAACTAATACTGCTCTGAGGTTGTCCGTTTTGCATATAAATAAAAGTGAAGGCGCTCTGACGTTCATAGCGCAGCAACGTTACGTGGTTACAGCGGAGGCTATTATTTCAGAGTGGCCCAGCGCGGCGCGTGCTCTCCCTTAGGCTGTCATTTTGATAACCCTTTTCCCTCCAAACTTTATCTCCACATCTACTTCGAGGAACGCAGCAGTTAGCGGGCGTTACCGCGCTCTGAGCTCCAGGCAATTTAAAACGCCTTCATTTTCAGCGACAAGCAACACAGATATTCATGGAGCAGTGATAGCGACAAATCAAGGCGTTTCTACATCGGCTAACATCATTATTTTGGTACTGAGTTGGTTTGGTGGTGGTGGTTAAATAAAATGTTTAACCACCCTCTGCAGTCGCAAAGCATTGTTCTTTCTCCTTCTTTTTAATTTTATTTTTCACAAAGAGCAACCATTTTGCGGCCGACCGTTTTCACGAGGAGTCTCGTTGTAGTGTTTTCCTAGGGATTCTAGTTGCCGAGAACCTTTTGACTGTCCATGAGGCAGTTTGGTTGATATAATTTCTAGTGCTTCGATGGTTTTTTGAAGGTCTCATTTTCCTCCCAAATCGTCGTGTCTCAAGTTTTTTCAAACTAGAGAGCGCCGCGGTTTCTTCTTCCTCTTTTTTCCGTTCTGTGAGTAAATTGACGATTATTTGAACGGCAAAGAAGCTAATAAAACGTAACGTTCTGGAATTTTGAATTATCTTTTAGCGTACAGAAATAAATGCTGCTTTCATAGCGCTCTCAGCGGGCCGATTATTGAAATTTATAGACAAAGCTACAGACAAAGATGACAAAAGAGTTACGGAGGGATCCTATTGGTGGCAATGGACAAAGGATGTAGATAATAGACTAACTAACGGCAACCCACGAGAGACCCGACAGTCAGTCCATCATTTACCTCATTTAGTCTATAAGAATCTTAGTCCAACCTTAGTCTAATAGGATCGCTCCATACTCCCTATATCTTTTTTGTCTATCGCTTTGTCTATCAATTTCAGCAATCCGCCGCAGGATCTCCGGACTGCGGGGCCGTTCGGTGTCCTTTTACTGGTACGGTAGTGGCAACCGGCGGAGCGGCCAACGCTGTCCTCGGTCGTATTTCGTAGTCGGGCGAATTGGCACTCGGACTCGGACTGGAATGTGGATCGCCCATGGGTTTGTGTCGGTGGTGGTCAATCGGTCAGCACTTGCCCGGCTACGGCAGCGGCGACGCAACGCGGTTCCAGGAGCAGCCCACCCCCCTCCCCCGCCCCCCGGGCCGGGTGCACGGTGCGCGACGACGACGTCTCGACGTCCGTCGGCGCGGCCGTCGCGACGCGGCGCGCGGCATCTGGAGTGCGCAAATTACTCCCTGCACCGAGCCCGAGGCCCGAGGCGTGTGCATGAGCTGTGAAGCAGGGTTTCCAAATTTCCTCGAAAATCCCCCTTCACCGTTAGAGTACCTCCGTAGTGAGTATGGTCACTAGAAGATCTTGAGTACATAACTACACCGAAAGAAATAGTTCTGTTCATAGGGCTCCTGCACTCTCTGTGTTGCAGCTACCTATAGAAGTTTCCGTCATGAGGACAGAGTATTCTGTACTCACGACCGAAGCCCTGCCCTGTTCTTTCAACAGGAAATATCTGCCAGTGTGACAAAGAAATTGCAGGAGCCCTGTGAACAGAAGGTTCTGTTATCAGCACCGTCTATTTTTTTGTGTCTATACACGGTGCGTGATCCGGACTATCTGTACTAGGCTTTGTTCTCGGTTAATCGGATTCGAAAGGGAATCCCAAGGGCTCAGAATTTCGTTGTCCAGAACCCCCCCCCCCTCCCTCCCCCACCGATCGGGTTCCCTTAGGGAGGTAAAAGAAGGAAAGTCGAGAATCCCGACAAAATTTTGGAATTACACTACCAAAATCAAAACGCACGGAAAATTTTAACCGAAATTGTCTCACCCAGAAGTCCAACCTCGGCCCATCTGTGTCCGAATATTGGCCCGGATACGATCAGTGGCTTGGCGTGCTTTGCGATGTTTCGATTGGTCTGCCGTTCAAAACTAAGGAAATGTATCGATTAACTGGGTGTAAACAACGAACACCTTAATAATCGATTCTTACCATAGTTTCAAATGGGGAAATATTGAAAATCGATCATTCACGCCACGCCTCTGTATATGATACGTGTTTTATCCTTAAGTTTTAATTTTTTCCCCTTTTTCTCTTTCATCACATGGGCCTGCATTTTAGGAAATCATGAGGAACAGAAAAAAGGTAGAGTACGAGACACGAGCGCTGCAATTCAGTATCGTGGCGTGTATTGCGATAAACCGATTGATCTGCCGTTTAAACCCATGGGAAAGAATCGATAGACAGGGTGTTCGTAACGAACACCTTAATGATCGATTCTTTACAATAGCTTCAAAAAAATAAAAGAAAATCAAAAGAAGAAAAATCATCTGAAGAAATATCAAAAATAGATCATTCACGCCTCATTGGAAAGAAAAAGAAAAAAAAACACATTGGATCTAGAGTCCAGACTCTTAATAACATCGACAAGAAAAAATACTCTTGATTCAATCAGATTTAAGCTTAAATCAAGAACCAAGCCTCTTAATTTAAGCGGATTTCTTTTGGATTTAAGCTTAACTCTGATTGAATCAAGAGTCCGTTTTCTTGTCAATGTTTTCAAGAGTCTGGACTCTACATCCAATGTCTTTTTTATCCAGTGCTCGCTACTGTTTATTAGTCTATGCTCAAGAAGAAAACGTGGATACTGATGGACGTAACGACAACGCTGGCGTAAAAAAACGGGAGGAGAAGGCGCGCGCGCAGGCGCGGAGTGGGGCAGCTGAAACGTCCTTGTCAAGGTAGTTCACTCTCCCTGTGACCCCCCTTTCCCGCCCCCCTCCCACCCGGATGCCGCGATAAGAAGGACTGATTGAGAGTGTAAACAGCGCAGCAGCGGTCCTCGTCCACCTCAAAGGAAGTTCCTTTCTCTCGGATTCGGATCACTCGCGGCTCTGCCAAATCTTCTCACGCTATTTTCGGGTAACCTTTAATGAGAGATGGGAAGAGGATATTCAAATTATTCTTGTAAACGCCATCCAAGAGTTAACTGGGTTACGCAACTGTTTCATTGAACGGGAATCAGCAGGCCTGAAAAGAATACTTGTTGTAATCAGTGCCGGATTTACAGTTTTAGCGCCCCAGGCTGAGCTTCGGTTGGCACCCTGATGGTCGTGATTTCGGGGGGTCGAAAGGGGGTGTCCCCTCCTCCATCCTACCCAGAGGAGGATGTTAGGTGCGCGAGATGCAAAAAGAAATCATTATAATCCACCCTTTAAAAAAAAACATGATTTTATGCAGTTTTGAAATATGATGCCAGAATGAACTGGATTTGGAAAATAAAAATTTACAAAAGACATGAAAAATTAAAATGCTATACATATCAGGTACTTGCTGACGGTATGGAAGGAAGTCTCAAATATTTTGCGCCCCTTGAAGTGATGCGCCCTTATAGGCTGTCGCCAATGTTGCCTGCAGATAGTAAATCCGGCCCTGCTTGTTATGAAAATAATATTATGTAGAGAGATTTTTTCGGTGCAGACCACGAAGCAAGAGGATTTACATTCTTTCACAGTGACGAATACCGTGCACTTATACTTAAAAAAGAGACAATTTCTTGTGATATTCGTAGTGAGATCTAGCTGGGTATCTATCAGGTTAATTCTAACGATTTTTTTTTCGAGCATATAGGGCAATGTGTCTGAGGATTTGCCGAAGTTGATCAGATTCTTCGAAATAATTCCGCACGTTGTGCCTTTGAGATTCCTCGATTTTTCAAAAAAATAAGAAAGGTTTTGCTTACGTAGAGGCACTGCAGTCCAGTTTTTCCTTTTATTTGTTGCTTTGCGCGGTCATTATCACAGGGCCGGATTTACCAACTTGCCGCCCATGGGCCGCTTGTATTTTGCCGCCTCCTTCTCATTCGTTTTGAAACATCAATAAAATCCATCAAGTGAACGTGCCGGAGGGGAGGGGTGCATAAGACACGTTTACTCGTATTTGATACATTTTTTGCGAAAGCTCCATCAACACTACTAGCAAAATTTCACGGAACTTTGCGCGAAAGTTAAGTTCCGTTAACCTATCTCTATGTGGACAAGGCCTTCCATTACAAGAAATGAACGAAAAAATTATGAAAGAACAAACATAAATGCGGTTTATTAATTTCAACTTCCACCGCCGCGCCGCGCTGACCGCATTGCATTTGGCGCAATGCGCGAAGTATTCCTACAGTCTTGTAGGCGCTATGCACCTCACGCCGACCGATGCTGACCGCACTGTGTTCGATGCAATGCATGAAATATTCGTGCAGTCTTGTAGGCGCTGCGTCTCGCGCTGACCGCACTGTATTTGACGCGATGCGTGAAGTATTCATGCAGTCTTGTAGGTGCTAATATGTGTTACATGCCGACCGCCGCGCCGAGGGCCCAAAATTGCAGATCCCTTTAATTCTTCGTTTATACTACAAAGATATCTCCTAGGTTCGAATAGTTGCATTCAGGATGATTCAAGCGCAAGATATGAGCATCTTTTGTGCCTCAATTTTGATACTGCGATGTGCTGAGCAAGATTTATAGAGCAACTATTTGCACATCAGACATTTTTTTGAGTCTTAAATTTTGTTAGGAGCCTATACATAGTCGCCAGGGAATAGTAGAGGGTACTAGGATAGTTGACACATTTACGCTCTAAGCGTTTTTAAATTTTCAGGGATTAGGGGTAGGGCTAAAAAGAATCTGTTTAAGTAAATTCTTTTCGTCCATGCTGTGCAAGTAGTTGTTCCTACCGGCACTCGAATCCGGGACCCACTGACCCAGAGTCAGTAGTCAGGCGCGCAGGCGTGTAATCTTCGGTAAAAATATCCATTCAGGTTTATTCGGAACTTATTTCATCAGAGATCTCGGATATTACGTCTAAAAATCTTATTATTTATTAGTTTATTTCCTTTGCATTGGCCTCTAACATGATTGAGAGGCTCCATGAATGGGAAAGAAATATCGAACAATCATTTAGCGGCACCACTTTTTTGTGCGGAAAAGAAAAGTGATTATACTCCGAACCAAAGACAGAAATTGGAGTCCCACTAATACTTCATCAGTCCGAAGCTCGATAGAGTCCACGCAAAGTAAGTTTATACACACTTTTAGAGTGCGACAGAAGATCGTTTGACGTCACTTTTACATGTAAAAAAAATGCAACAAGAAAGATGGCGGATCTTCTGTCGCAGTCTAAAAGTGCGTAAACTTATTTGGTGTGGACTCTACTGATGGGACCGATAGCAGATCGATGGCTAAGGTTCAAAAATGCATACCTGCGCTTTTCACGCATGTTTTATTTTCTTTTTTTCTTAAAATAAAACCATCTGACGGCCCTTCATTAAATTGTTCATGAATGTTCTCCACGCGTCCAAAAGTATCGACGAACAATAAATTTTTGAGTTAAGATGGTTGATAATCTTCCAAACCGAGTAAAACATGCATTTTGAAATGTTGCAACGGAGGTAAACACTTTTCGACTTTGCTCGTCGAGTTGCAGCAACGACAACTAGAGCCACTTTAAATTTTCAAAACAAGGGCGGGACGACGAGAGAAGCAAGTTTTATTCTTCTTCGTAAATGAGAGGGTACCTGATATGTGCAAGAGCGTTCAAGGTTGTAGCACTTTATAAATGAAATATGAAAAGGATTAACACAACAGGAATGTCTTCGCATGTGCTTCAGCTCCACCTGGCTCCTCTGCCTGGGGCGCACTCATTTTGAGCCGATGAAGACATGCAGATGGTAATAATCTCCACAAAAACGTGGGTCCTGCAGCTTAAATTCTGGGGAGGGCCCTTGGTTTTAAAATCACTGCTCCAGAGTCATTAAGCTGCGGACGAACCTCAAATTGAAGGCCGCCGAAAATGAAAATCACAATCCAGACATGCAACTGACAGCGCAACTTACACACATCAGGTGTAGCGTCATGGAATTTAATCCCAGAATAGCGCTTCTTGTTGCATCACTGACCGTCTCTGCCGTGCTAAGGAAGAACGCCGGATAAGCCCTAATGTTGCCCAATTGTAAGCATTTACATCAAGACGAACTTTCTTAATGTGTGACCTGCGGGCCGATTTTTGAAATCGATAGACCACGCTATAGAAAAAGAAGACATAAAGAGTATAGTGCGATCCTATTGGTTGAAATGGGCGATTCTTACAGACTAAGGGGGTAAATGGTGGACTGTCTTAATTTGTGACCTGCGGGCCGATTATTGAAATTGATAGACCAAGCTATATACAAAGAAGACTTAAGGAGTATAGTGCGATCCTATTGGTTGAAATGGGTGATTCTCAAAGGTAAGGAGGTAAATGATAGACTAACTGTCGGGTCTTTCATGGGTTGTCGTTAGTTAGTCTATTACCTACGTCCTTTGTCCATTGCAACCATCCGCCTCCACCAATAGGATCCCTCCATAACTCTTTTGTCATCTTTGTCTATAGCTTTGTCTATCAATGTCAATAATAGGCTCGCTGGGCCTTGAAACCCATGAGAATACGTGTATGATAGGGCCCAAGCTTACGTTAAAGTGGAGATGGTCTCTTTTCATTCAAATGTGCCCAATCCCCTCCGAAAAAAATGTATATTTTACGGGAAAGTTGATTACCGCTCCTTCATACGTTTACATGCACTAAATCAAAGTGCCATTAATATTCTCATTATAATTTTAATTGAAAAACTCAACTTTTTTTTCAAAAAGCTCTTGTTTTAATGGACTATTCTTGACAACGTGTAAGTATTTGAACTCACAGTCAAAGGTTTCACAGATCGCAAAAATTTGCCAAAATTGTTCATTAAACATAATTTTGAGAAGTATGAATACGGTGTTCAAAGGTGCATCACTCTATAGTTGTCGCCCATCTGTTCCTATTACATCATTGGCGGCGCGTAAAGCTGTATCACAAAGACAAGCATCTTGACCGATTTAAAAATTAAAAATTTTAAATGTTGTGGGGAGGTGAGTTAATCCGATATTGACGATGCCGGTCGTCATAGAGAGGGGGGGGGAGGTACTTCGTTTCCCGACGTTGTAAAAATGGTAAATGTTATTTCTCAATGTGCCCAAGTAACCAAATAAATAGACACCTTATTTCTAAAGTTTGTTAAACCAAAAAATATTATTACGAGTTTATAAACTCAAACAGAAAGTCTTTAATCTGACAGAAAACGAAAAATGAAAAGGACAAGCGACAACGTACTTACACATAAATTAAACCTGAATGAAATGTCAACGAAAAATAAAAAAAAATGGGGAAAAATCCTCTGCCTTTTTTATTCTTAGATCTATACACATTTTAAATTCCTTAATGAAAGATCATGAAATTTAAGAAAATATTAGGACAGAGAAAATAGATCGAGGGCAGTGGCGTGGCGTGCTTTGCGATATATCGATTGATCTGTCATTTAAACCTATGGAAAAAGATCGATGATAAGGGCGTTCGCAACGAACACCTTAATAATCGATTCTTTACCATAGCTTCAAATGGGGAAATATTGATAATCGATCATTTACGCCACGCCACTGATCGAGGACTAACGAACAATACAGCCTAACTGACAATTTTGGGAAAAATGAGTCAGCGACTTTGCCGCTTTCAGCATATAAAACACGCAAGCTGATGATTTTAGTTTTTTTTCCAATTTTGCAGGGGAGCGTTTCAATATCGCTGTGAGAGGTCTGGAAAAATTGCAAATCGAACCTGAAAATTACAAAAATGGCGAAGTATTTTCTCTTCCTTCTGCAAAATCGTCAGTTCACAGATAGACGGTATATTGTTCGTCAGCCATCGATGTTAAATACTATCGATTAATTCGTAGAACGTAGAACGTCCCTCGTGAGCAATCTCTGCACATAATTCTTCGAAAAATTATGCCACTTGAAGTGTTGATTAGTTCCCCCCTGAAAAAAAGATGAAAAACGGAAATAGAACACTGTAACGAGATATGTTTTTTCGAATTCTACCATCATCCCTGACTTTTAGCTGACGAGCTTTTGCATGCTATCGTGCTGTGCAAGTTTTCCATTAGTCTCTCGTCTATTTCATTCGCACTGCTAAGTCTCATTTCAATTGGTTCTCATTACTAGCTCACGGAAAATCATTTTCCACGGAAGCACGCACTCATTGGGAGGCTCCGACAGGAGATTTCGCGCTATTTCTGTCTGTTCAAAATGAGTATTGCGCCGTACCTACTGTGACATGCTCCGTTGAGAGCAATGTACTGCGCTGTTTAATGCACCGAAAAAAAAACAGGAAAAAGAATAAAAAAGGGGCCATGAAAACACATGCGTGCACTGTGCGACAAGGCGCCCAGTACATTGACATTTGACGCCAAATGAAGCCAGAGGACATAGTCTATTTCGTCTCGGATGAAAATTGTAGATGCTCGTTTAAATATTCCTCCGGGCAGAAATATTTTGGATAAAATTTAGGAGGTTCGATAGTGGCAAGAAAAATTAATCGTGAAAAGACATTACACTGTTGTGGGTCCTGCTGCTACGTGAGTCAAACGTGTTGCTGAATTTTGTGACTAAATGTAGACTGAAATTTACTAGGGCACATTCACTTTTTGCACATTCATTATGCACGCCGGCAAAGAGGAATAACAAATGATGATTGCAAGTATCTTTCCCGACCATATGGTGTCACCTGTTACAAATTCAATCGCAAATACCTCTAAAACTGCAAATCTATCATCAAGACCTTATTGTAAAAAAAAAAAAAAAAAAAAAAAAAAAAAAAAAAAAAATCTTAAACTGGAATCGTCGGAAAAAGTGTTTGAACACATCATTTCGGTTGATTTTTGGGTGTAAAAAACGTCGGTGGGTACAAATCCTAAGCTAGCCTTCTCTGTTTTCTTTGTGTGTACTTGTGTGTAACTTCGAGCTACTTTGAGCGAGACAAATAATAATACGTTCAGAATCCATTAACTTCTCTCGCAAGAAAAAAAAAAATCATAAAAAAAATCATAATTTTTTAGCAAAGGCAAATGGATAATTTAATCGCTAAAAACTTAAAACGATTTCAGTGCCTGATACAACTATTCGTGCTTAATGGGTGTCGATATTGCAGACGGCGTGATGTCATGAATCGTGAGGCCTTAACTCGCAATACTCTTCTCTACGCTGCTAGCGAGATTCGGGAGGAAAGTTAAAAACCAGGCCGGATTACTTCTTTCCTATCTTCAGCTGTGTTCCTCACGTAGCCCTTGAACCACATCTACAAATGAGACAAACGAAACTAACACAATATAGGCATACAGCTAGGGGAAGGGCGCGCGTTGACGACGGCGCAGAGATACAACTATTCGTACATTATGGATGTCCGCGTTGCATCTGCAAAATTGAAGGCGCGATGGCGCGAGGCGTGAACTCGGGGCGTGAAGACGATACGCAACTATGTGAAAATTGAATAGACAACTATTCGCGCTCCTCGGTAGTTATGTTGCCTACACAGAAAAATTGAAGGCGAACTGCAAATGGACGATACCTACCAATGGGTCGGTAACATCGTTTATCGATTCGATCAAAGATTATGTAGCGATATAAATGTGTTTTTAAAATAGGTAAAGACTACCCGCGCTCCCAGACTTATACGTTGCCTTTAAGGCAAAATTTAAGGGTAGCCGTAAGAAGAAAATATCTGTCAATAAGTTTACGCATGGTCTAGGTTCTTTCAAAGCTTATAGAAGGAGATTAATGTGTCATTTCCGAATAGATAACTACTAGGGGGATAAGCCCTCTGGCCGCTACGCGGCCCAGCCCCCTAAGGGCGCTTCGCGCTCTCTTAGGCCCGCTTTGACAAAAAAAAAGACCAATAAAAATGGAAAGATATTCATACCTGACTCCTATTTGTCAAATCTCTTTCTAGCCGTAATCGACTGGACTAAAAAGAATCGAATAAGAAAGTGGGAATTTATTTCTCTCACGCCGAGACTTCAACGAAACGGAACGAACGGAATGGAGCGTTTCGTCGCTTTTGGATATAGGTAGTCTGTACTAAAGAAGTATACTTTAGATTTACTTACCTTACCCTACTGACAGACCAAGATTCAACATTTCCCGCGAAATTCAAAATTCCCGCCATTTTTATTGGGAGGAATTTTAAATTTTGCCCCCCTTAAAGGTCCATGGTCTACTCTTACATAAAAAACCTGGGTCCTATTTCTAAAATCTGATTAGAGCGGGCTCATCTAGGGCCTATAAACTGTCGATAACCGCAAAAATCATGAACATCGGCCCGGTTAACACATATTAGCGCCTACAAGACTGCATGAATACTTCACGCATTGCATCAAACACAGTGCGGTCATTGCGATCAGCGTGAAACGCATAGCGCCTGCAAGACTGCGTTAATACTTCACGCATTGCGTCCAACACGGTGCGGTGTGCGCGGCGCGGCGGCGGAAGTTAAAATCAAAAAGTTGAACCACATTTATGTTTGTTCTTTTATAATTTTTTCGTTCATTTCTTATGAATGGAAGGCCTTGTCCACACAGAGATAGATTTACGGAACTTAACTTTCACGCAAAGTTTCGTGATCTTTTGCTGGTAGCGTTGACAGGGCTTTCCCAAAAAATGTGTTCAACACGAGTAAATGCGTCTTATGCACCCCTCCTCCGCTGGCACGTTCATTTGATGGTTTTTATCGAGTTTCAAAACGAATGAGAAGGGGGCGTCAAAATATAGGCGGCCCATCGGCGG
This sequence comes from Bemisia tabaci, assembly GCF_001854935.1. Lineage (NCBI taxonomy): Eukaryota > Metazoa > Arthropoda > Insecta > Hemiptera > Aleyrodidae > Bemisia > Bemisia tabaci. Next base: position 2,864,015 of record NW_017547234.1, read on the forward strand.
CAAGTAGGTGAATCCGGCCCTGCCTCACAAATATTTTTCTCTCCTCTTCGCCCCCATATTTCGTCCTCTCATTTTAGTACCCTTATATTGTGATAGCACCTGGTGCAACCGCCCTCCATCTACCACCCTTAATCCAACCCTGACCTCAATACACTGTGTTGTTCAATACAAGTTCATACTCAACATACGATGAACAAACCCTTGAAGGTAAAATGAGGGGCTTCTGGGTTCTCCAGAGCTTTCACTTTTAGGGGTCTCGGACTAAAATCTGAACTGTATTTTACTTCGGAGTCTCTTTTGCACCGGGAATATTTAAGTGATATGAATTAAGAAAGGAATGCGCCTCGTGGTGCTCATATCACTCGGGTTTCCTGCAGGGGTAAATTATGAGCTCGGGAGTAAAATACAGTCACTCCGGATTTCACTCCGAGATTTTTATCAGCGTGTTCCATGAATAAATGTAGGGAAAAAGGTCCCGAAATTCAGATGAAAATCTTGAAATTTGACCCAGTTCCCATCTTTTTTTACATTTTACATTTATTTGTAATCGGATAATTTTGAGTTAATTTTTTTACGGTGAATATTTGTTCACGCACATGACGCAGTTGGCGCGCAGTGGATCGAGTCAATCAAAGAGGTCGCGACATGAAATTTTTGACTAAAACTGCAATTTTTATGCTTATTTCGTTACATTTTAAACTTTGAACAGTACATCGCACAGAAAATTTCACGAGAAAACCAATGAAGCCACTTTTAGAACTTCAAAGTCTTGTATAAATGGAGTTATAAGCGTTTAAAGTTTCCAAATTATGCCCGAATTCTTCTATTGACTCGATACACTGTGTGGCGTCAGAAGGTACAAATCCCTGGCTGGCTGACCACTTTCTGTTTTTTCTGATAGCTAAATTTATCCTCTTTGTAATTGCTATGCTGAAGAAAAAAACGCCTTTTGGACGATCGACCGTTGCCAAATTTCCTCCAATGAAACATGAACTTCCTGGAAAATTTGCCCATCCCCCCTAATTTTCTAAAAATTTCATTCGCAATTCAGTCCAGTGAATCTGAAAATCTTAAGGAAACATGTTCCTTAACTTCCCTACAAATAAATATTTCGAAAATTTCATTCGTAATTCAGTCCAGTGAATCTGAAAATCTTAAAGAAACATGAGGCCTTATATGTAGCAATGGCGGATGTAAAAAATTACCTTTTCGAATCACGCTTAAAAAAACTGTTTTCGTCACACAAAAATTTAACATGTTTGCCTCTGGCACAAATGCAAAGATCTCAAAGATCACATCACAAGTATTTTCTCAAAATTTTCTCGGTGCCAAAACAGTTTTTTGAATGTGTTTCGAAAAGGTAATTTTTCACATCCGCCATTGTTACATATAAGTCCTCATATACCTAAACTTCCCTACAAATAAATATTTTATTGCAGGAAATTCGGCAACATTCAAGTGCCCATACGGCGTCCCCCCCTAAAGCATGGGAGATTATCACCGCACACGCTTGGCGACGTCATTCTACGTCAACAGATTTTATGCGCACGGCTCGCGCGTCTCTGGCCCCAGCCCCCCTCCCCCTCCCTCCCGAATT
>NW_017547234.1:2865652-2916416 GCF_001854935.1 Bemisia tabaci
CCCCCGCCAGTACGTCCCTTTACTCGACGTAAATTCATGAATGGGACAAATTGCAATCGCGTAACGCCAAATATTGATTTAAGTGTTCCAGTCCCTCCTCACCGCGCATCCCGCCTCTCCTGGTGACGTCAGCCGGAGCAGACAGCTGATAAGAGTCTCGCCCTACGCGTCTCCGCGAAGAGCCGCAGCGAGGATCACCAGTAGAGTCCCTTTATACTGAGAGTAAAGACAATGTGAATCCGTTTCTGATTGGTTCCCGTATCTTAGGCCTTCACAGTGTCACAAAGGGGAATAAAAATTACATTTGCACCAATTGCAAAGATTATAAGCTGGAATGGACCGGGGTATTGGGGGTACGGCAAGGAACAAATGGAATGAGAGAGGGGACGGAGACAGGAATCCGGGAATGGGTTGATCAAAGATTACAAAAAAAGTCCGATTAGTGTAATCTTTTCTCCCGTTTGTGACATCCATAGGCCGCGTTGTCTCAACTCTCTGTATGAAGGGACTCTAATCACTAGTGAGGACAATATATTTTAGGGACCCCGCACTGATCTTATCCCATGGGCTCTGGTAGTAGTGACGTCACCATAGGGATTCTTCATTATGTCAAATTGGATCCAAATGATAACGATGACCTAGCCGCTTTCAATACTACCAATGGGAATAAATCGATATACATAGCATTTTCTGGGGCGTAACACTGACGACGTCTAAAGAGTAAAAGTTACTTCCGGGAGTCAACGCTCAAAGTCTGACGAGGAGATTTGTCCGAGAACTTGTCTTTTACAATGGACACCAGCTACAGCCGAAAAGAATGATTCCTCATTGAGGATAAACGCTCGACAAAATAAGAAATTCATCATTCAGGATGGCTCCATTTATAATATTCTTTGAAACTTACATAATCACGCTGCCGTCTAAATATTTCTCTGCGTCAGAACTGATTTTAGAGAATTCTTCTTTAAACCAGGAGGAAAATCAATGGGTAAACAACTGGCTGAGTTAATCTGAGACTCCATCAAGTGCGACAACGGGATTGCAATTTTCGTATCCAAAAAAATGAGGACATTTTATGGCGGTGAAATTTCAATAATTTTATAGCATTATGCGACGTATTCCAATCGAAGTTACCTGGATGGACGTTGACGTCACGGCAGGCATCGCAGAATGGAAAATTCCTCTTTGTTTCGTTAATCCAGCAAAGGATTGGTCAATAATAACGGACTTATCTCTCAAGAATTAGATAATAAATTGCAGCGTGAAGAGGATTCCGACTTGACCCGAAAGATGCGCGCTCTGCATCGCGTGGAATGGGTGGAACCTGACCGGGTAACATTCAACTGCACGCTCTGTTGTGGCTGATCTGCGGGTAAAATTTTAAGACGCCTTCTGAAAATGTTCGGCAACAGATTATAATCTCCTCGTATGTATGCTCCGCCAATTCAATTTTATTAACTTCATTCTGAAAGCACTTTCGATGTGACTTGAAGTGTAGGTACTTCTTCGACAATTTTCAGATTTTAACAGCGGTGGAAACTGAGCACAGTTCACGTGGAAATGGTAGAAGCAAGGATTTCTTTGAAGTTTTTGCCAGACCTGAACAATAAATTGTGGTTTATGGCGGGATAATGCAATAACGGTCCTTTATTTGTTTGTACATATATCCCTGCGAATAAGGTTGGGAAAGGTAGGTAAGGCCGATCGCTAAATCCGAAAAATGAGCCCCAACTCCGGTTGCAACCTCTAAAGCATGTTTTATTATTTTCAAAGAAAAAAAAACGACAGTTATTTTTTTGACTTGTGAAAATTCTTACTTTATTCACATAAAATTTCAAAAATATATTTTGACTGGTTCCCTTAAAAAAAAAAAAAAAAAAAAAAAAAAAAAAAAAAAAAAAAAAAAATGAATCGAAATTGGAGATTTTGAAACGTTGCAATGGAGATGCGTAGTTTTCGAACTGAACTACCTGTGTGAAGTTCTTCATTTTTCTTGTAAAGCATAAACTTTGCCTGAGGCCAATCAATGGATAAGACGCATCTTTTGTTTGCTTGAGTACTTCGTTTGTAAGGGCTGCATGACCTGGGACATATCGAGTAGTGGCAAAGCTTTTCCGTGCATAGGAAGGACAATGATGGCCGTATGGGTGCTCAAAGCATGCCTAGGGACAAGAGACCCTTTACTAGTATCTTGGCAATGGTGGAAGCTTTTACTTTAAGGACTTCAACAATCAACTGTTGACCTACCTAAGTACTTGGTTGAAAGTTAACAACAACGTGTTGGCAGTTTCGTTTTGCAAACAAGCCAAAGTTCGGGAAACTTGTCATGACGGGCTCATGACGTCACCCGAAGCTCATCATCCACAATGTAGCTAGGTCAACGGCCGAAGAGTGATGACTGTTGCTCCCTTATAATTGTCCATAAGGAAGTGTTGAATCCCCTAAAGTAAAAGCTTCCACCTGTCGCCAAGAGGCCAGCGGAGTGTCTCTTGTCTTTGAGCATGCCGAACTCATTTTTTTACCTACATAATAAATACATAGTTGTTATATATACATTCCCGCGCAGTGATTTCGATGGAGTTTAATTATCTCTTGAAGCCGAATATTTGAGTCTCTGTTAAGAGGAGCCGCTTTACGGCCGATTACGAGTACAACCATGACCCTTGAAATTCTTGTCCTGTGGCCGTGGTAGCGTGTTCCACCGCATTTTTCGGACAGCCCCTCATGCTAAGGAGAAACGCCGCACGTACAAGCGTTCGATTGACGCCAATTCTCCACAAAAGAGGATTTCTTTTGAGGGTAATAAGATAAGTAGTAATAACTAATAAAGTAATAAAGTAATATAGTAATGAGTGTTAAGATAAGAAGATAAAATTTCCGGTAGGTAATGCTATGAGGATTTTTTAAATTAAATTCTCCGAAAAATTAACGGAGGGGCTTAGAGGACAAGGTGCATGCGTGCAGTTTTTGAAAAAATCGAAATATTACTGACTTCAAGTAATACTAGTCTTGAACTTGTCATGTGAAAGATTCGCTCCCAAATTCCAACTTTTAAGCACCAAAAAGTCAATTTGATCTTTCTTCCCGCCATAAGGATCCATGTAATTTCTAAATTTCAAACACGTATTTCTCGAAATAGCAAAAACTGCACTCATGCGCCTTGTCCTCCAAGCCCTTCATTAATTTTCTTGTCCCTCTTTGAGTAGGTCAGAGAAATACGGCACAAAAAAGAGTTTTTGATTTAAAAAAAAAAAAAAAAAAAAAAAAAAAAAAAAAACTCCCCTCTTAAATATTTTGTTACGCATACCCCACCTTTAACATGTAAAACCAAAAAGCACAACGTTCTCCTGGACCCCCTCCTCCTCCCCTCTTTCGCGTCACGTACTTCAGCTACGGTTTGGCCCTTTTATAAAGAATCCGTATTTTATTCTAGGAAATATGGCAACGCGTGAACGTCCATATGACGTTTTTCCAGAACGACGACGGGCCGACAGAGCAGCAAAGCGCACAGCGGTGCGTCCTGTCTCAGTCTCAGTGACCGCGGTTAGTGTGCCGGTTGCGTCATAACGCGCCGCACAGTGGATCGAGTCAATAGGCGAGGTCGGACAAAACTTGGAAACTTTAAACGCTGATTACTCCGTCTATACACAACTTTGAGACTCTAAAATTGGCTCCATTGGTTTCCTCGTAAAATTCTCTTCTGTAAGCACCCTTTGAAATTTAAAATGTGACAGAATATACATCAAAATTTTCAGTTTTAGTCAAAAATTTCATGTTTGACCTCTCCAATTGACTCGATCCACCGTGCGCCGCAGCATTGCCGCCTCGTCCGGGGTTCCCTCTTATTTCGTCACCGCTCCGATCCGAGTGGAACACCGGCGAACCGCGGCGAAACCGCGGATCCGCATGGGGAATCTGCGGGAGTTAGGCGGTTCTTCCTGGGTCGGCGCCGCGGAATAAATTGAGGCAACATCAGGACGAGGGCAAGCTCCGCGACGACCTCTCATCGGCTTTCGATTGCGTTTTCTTCTCATTTTGAAACGAGCGAAATAATATGACATCCTGATGGTGCAGTCAAAGGCGCTTGCAGGGACCAGCGGACTGATTACTGGAATTGATAAACAAAGCTACAGACGAAGAAGACATAGGGAGTACGGAGCGATCCTATTGGTTGAAATGGGTGGCTCCTATAGACAAAGGGAAAAAATGATAGACTAACTGTCGGGTCTCTCGTGGGTTGCTGTTGGTTAGTCTATTGCCTACCTTCTTTGTCCATTGCAACCACCCGCTCCCCCCAATAGGATCCTTCCATATCTCTTTTGTCTCCTTGGTCTATAGCTTTGTCTATCAATTTCAATAATCGGCCCGCAGAGACGATATATTTTTAAAGACCCGGCCGCATCAGCAATCTAAGCCTAAGCAGTGTAATCGAGTGAGGCAAAATTTGAATTCGGAGGTCAACGCTATTTTTCGCCAAATGATGATTGATGAGAAATTTGATGGGCAACACTCAACGATAGAGAAACTAGGTGGCCTACGAAAAAAGTCGCACACATGGAGAGGTCGTTCCGTGGGCCGGCTGTGTTATTAAACTGTATTATTTGTACGTATTTCTTTCAAACGGAACCAGAGGTGGAGTTCTCGGTGAGGAAAAAATCTCTCATTTCCTGAGAGTAAAAGTATAGTAATTTCTAATTTTGTCGCCTTTCGGTGATACAAGAGACAACACCTTTAATTAGTCGAATTAAGAGAGAAACCAAACACGCAATTTGACCTGCTGGCACGGAGCGGCGCGGCGCGGCGCGGCGGTCGGCATGAAACGCATAGAGCCTTTAAGACTGCATGGATACTTCACGCATTGCGTCAAACACAGTGCGGTTGGCTTGAAACGCATAGCGCCTACAAGACTGCATGAATACTTCACGCATTGCGCCAAACAGTGTGATCATCAGCGGTCGGCATGTATCACATAAAAGCGCCTACAAGACTGCATGAATACTTCACGCATTGCGCCAAACACAGTGTGGTCAGCGCGGCACGGCGGCGGAAGTTAAAATTATTAAAGCACATTTATGTTTGTTCTTTCTTAATTTTTTAGTTCATTTCTTACAAATGAAAGGCCTTGTCCACACAGAGATAGGTTTACGGAGCTGAACTTTTGCGAGTGGTGTTGACAGGGCTTACGCAAAAAATGTGTCCAATACGAGTAAACGCGTCTTATGCACCCTTCTCTCTCCGGCACGTTCACTTGATGGTTTTTGTTGATGTTTCAAAATGAATGAGGAGAGGGCGGCAAAATACAGGCGGCCCATGGGCGGCAAGTAGGAAAATCCGGCCATGATATTGATTCATTTGCGGTTGATCATTAAAAATTTAAAAAATTATATGCTACTTTAAATCTCTTTTAGTAGTAATACAGACCATTAAGGCTCTTACCAATGTACCTTTTAAATTCATATGACACAATGATACAGTGGCTGCAATGAGGAAATCTGAATCAAATAGTAAGCGGCGAAAAAGTTGCCGCGGCGAATTCCACGGAATAAATTTCACTTTAACGCAGAGCTTACTCACATTACCGCGCTCGGTATGGTGGAAAACAATTTTTTGTGCTTCTCTAAAAATATGAGGTTTCCTGGTAACGGTTGCTGGAGTATTATACGGCTCGACAGGCCTTCAATCCGAAGCCTCGGTATGAGAGTGTTGCCATGCGCGTTTTACTCTCTGATTGGTTCACCGACAGGTTAACGCCTTCCAGGGGGCCTTGGAGCCCAATGCGACCAATCCTGGCCGGAGGTTTTTCTGCCATCGATGAGATTCCCGCAGAAAACATGCAATTCTCGGCAGAGATATCCATTGGAGTTTGTTCAAAACTAATTCTGGAAAGTTGGAAATTAAACAATTCTTACTAAGTCTTGAACTCCATCACAATCTTGTTTGTCTATATTGTTCCCAAATCAGGGGCAAAGAGGCTCAAACGAGGTGCAACCAATCAGAGAGCAGCGAAGTTTTTTTGCGCTACATCAAGAAAAAACTACGGTTCACGTGGAAAATGGAAAGCCAAAGTTTTATGCCCGCACCGGAAAAAGAAATATGAAAAAAATGTGCGACAACTCTTGGATGTTGTCAAAGTAACATTTTAGGATGTTACTTTATACCCAAGAGTTGTCGCACTTTTAAGATTAAATCGTGAACAAAATTGACTGAAAAATTTAAGGGAAAATATTCACAATTTTCTCAGTAAATTCAGTTTTTCTTGAAGAAAAATATGTCAGCGTCTGAAGGTTTATACGGCGTTCTTCCTCAGCACGGCAGCCTATCATCCGCGTTCCGGACTCAGGAGCCGAAAGCTCCGGATGTAGCATCCGTCGGCTGATTGTTGAAATTCATAGACAAAGCTATAGACAAAGAAGACATAAGGAGTCTGGAGCGATCCTAGTACACTCTGTACACCCTGGCCTTCCGAACCTAGTTGCTACAGGTTTGGATACTTCCAACTATAAGAGTTGGTCAACTGAACTGAAAAATTTGGCGAATTCAACCGAATGCTAAAACAACCAAAAAAAATTAACCCCAAATTTGTGATACTTTGTGTTTTGTTTCTCACATCAACACAACACACAACATTTTGTTCACTTATGCCCTCGTAAAAATTGGCAGTAGAATCTTTGTTCCAAAATACCATAGACCTACAGCCGGCTGTAAGATTTCCAATAGCTTCTATAGCCGGCTACACGATTTCTTATAGCCTTTTATAGCCGATGGCGATTAAGCAATAGCCAGGCGATAAAGTGCATGCTAAACGTTACTAATTACGGATGCTAGGACTTAGTGAGTTTTTGGACTACCGCTCTCTTTTTTGGCCGTAATATCTTGATTTATTTTGCGAGGGAAGCTCTGTACTTTTGACGGATGCCTGCCATTCCTAATATGTTAGCGCGCCTTCAATTTCGTATGATACAGTGCAATACCTCTGGTGTGAAATAGTTGCTTCAAGCGCCGTGGTACGCTGCGGCGCGGCGGGCGGGCGGCCAGCGCGAAACGCGCATTGGCGCCTACAAACCTAACAGGGATACTTCACGCGTTGCGCAATGCGAGAAGTATCCCTGTTAGGTTTGTAGGCGCCAGTGCGTCGCCGCTCCGCTTTGTGCTAGGTTCTAATATTTAATCTGGCGGAGTCAGCGTTTTTCAACTCATGATTTTGAAATGTTTGGACGCTCTGTATGGATTATTCTCATTTTAATTGATTAAACAAAATATGTATTAGAGGAAAATATAATGTGTGTTTTGTAAATATTAAGGTGGTTCCGTATCAAACTTAATGATTTTCAAAGCACACGAATTTCGACACAATTTCTTATAGCCTTTCATAGCAGATGGCGATAAAGTGTGTAATCCGGCGATAGGAACTATAGCCCGCCTTTATAATGTTTTATCTCTTCGTATAGCACGGCTCTAGGATTTTCTCCGCTTTCTACAGCCAGCTATATGATTTTCTATCGCCTTCTTTAGCCGGCTATAAGAATTCTTATAGTATTTAGAAACGCAGCTCCTATCGCCAATTTTTACCAGGGTGTTTTTTATTGTGCATAGGATTAGGAGGTGGATGATTTTAACTTTATGCTTCATGACTCTGCACAATGTTTGCTCCATCGTTGGATTTTTTACAAATTTTTTATTTAAACGAAGTGAAAATCGGTCGGTTTCTCGCAACGCGATGACGTCAATGCAAAAGCGAAAGTAAACCTAGCTGCTGTCTTTTGTCGATGACTGATGGGATTGGTAGGTACAAGTTCGACTTTGCAAGCTCGTGACCTCCGAATTCGATGTAAATCAAATTGCACTTCACGTTCTGACATTACTCCCAATTTTGCTATCTATTTTAATGGGCAGTAGGTGACGCAATCATTATCGAGTACATTTTCAGACCACTGTGATGGTTTCTTTAATCGCCTGCGGCATCGGCGCAAAATTTAAGTGCCACGGTGAAAATTATGAGGGGCTCATTGCCAGATCAATACCCTGATAAGCTCCAAAATTAAGTGGGCTTCGACTCGTATCCATTAATCGTTGGTTGTAATAGCTCTACAATTTTTTCTCTCCTAACCAGCGAGCCTTCACTTTTCTTTTTCTCAGTGAGCTGCTTTTAGGTATTGCAGTTCTTGCGTATATTATCCTCTTGTTCCGTTTTTCTTGTTTTGTTTGTTTGTTCCATCACATGTGGTGGTCCATGCGAAAAGAGGCGTTTGTCAAAAAAAAAAAAGAAAAAAAAAAAAAGCGGTCATACTCTAAAAGCTGGAGTGTTCGGTGATGGCTTTAGGGCAAAAAAGTACCAAACTGTCCAATGAATCTGCAGTTAATGCGGTTCCGCAATTTGTATATTTTGAAAAGCGTATTTCCGAGAAAAAGCCTTATAGCATTCCACGCTACTTCACTCAGGGCATAATATTTTTGGATTTCAATGAAACTTTACTCCATTATTATCAGCTCAAAAGTGATTTGAGCCGCTCGCATATTCTTTTTCAATAAAACACTAAAGAGAAATTGTTCCAAAAAGAATCAAGATACGGTTTATTGCTCCAACTAGGAAAACTCACTGTAGGGAAAATTTTGCATCCGTGAACTAAGGTATTTTTTGCCTATACGTTCACACGTAGGTGCATGAATGGTGAGTTCATTCGTCGGTGAGGTTGTTCATCGGTATGGTTGTTCGTTAGCCATTGGGATACCTAGTCTTGGCATGGAATTAGTTATTGTAAAACCACAGATAGTACTATGTGATGGCCAGTCGCTTCACATCAGCTGAAAGTGTGAATTTCGAGAAAACAGCGAATTTCAGTGGAGAGACATTTATTAAATGTTTCTAGTATTTGATTTATCAATCAATTAATCAACTAGTTAATGAAAGGATCCCCCGGGATTTGACGTTTGCTAAATGTGTGTTATGGAGATCGGCACGTAAATTGATATTCTGGGATTATTCTTTAATGGGCTGATAATCTTTGTAGATTAAGAGTTTGAACAAACCAACGATACCCCGTATCTAATCGCCTCATTATGAAATTCAGAAATTGCCCCGTAAAACTTTGATGATCAGGAGGTAGCAAAGAATCGAATCAAGACTTGATGAAAGCTTGTTCAGATTCCAATGTGTAACTTTATCTGCAACACGAGTAAACTCACAAGGGAGGAGGGTGGGAAGTTAAGCGCTTTAAATTATATCCGAATACCAATGTTCGTTTTCTTTTCTTCTTGAACGTTGTCACGCCATTCAAAAATATTGATTTTTTCAAACTTCGGTGACTGCAGCTCCAACAGTGAGCGGCTTAGAATAAACTCTGTTTAAAAATACTGATTTTCCGGGTCATCAACGCAGAAAAAGTCGCCTTCAAAATGATGGGTATGCAATTCAACGACGGCCGTGTTATAATGGTGGCAGCATTGATGTCGAAAGACCTTGATCGGTAAATAAGTTGATGAAAAAAATTACGGTTGTCTAAGTGCACGTGTAGTCTTTAAGTTAAGGCATAAAATCATATCACTGGTTCAAAATATTGAACAAAAGTATGGTTTTGTTTTCGAATAAAGAAGTGTCAGAAAACTTCATACTGTCTCAACACCTGCAAAAAAAACGCTAGGATAACTTTTACGACAACAGGTCGATCCACTTTTAGGAGTGTAACAAGACATTTTACTTTAGAATAAGGAGTTATGTAGAAAAACAAGAGACCTTAATAAACCCGATTCTCATGCCTACTCTTGAGCAAGTTAAAAGAGGGAGAGATGAAAAGGAAATTAAAAATCTAACGAATATTTACATAAAACACATAAAATCGTAGGTATAGAAAGGATAAGTAAAACAAACATTCATCGGTTCAGTAATAGGTGAGCGAAAACACATTCTTACTTCCATTCCTATTTTCTCCTATTTTCTCCCTGTAATATCAACTCTCTCTAAATTTCTCAACCTATCTTCTTCCTTCGACCCCTCCCACTTTTATCCCGTCTCCAACTCGTTAACTTCGTTTTTTTCACGACATCTTAAAATGCAAACACGAAAAAGGTAGAAAAACACTTATATCGGCCCTTGAGAGCGTTGGGCGGTTCACAGCCGCGCTGAAGGAAAAATGCCGTAGAAAAATTCGGATGTTGCCAAATTTCCATCGATATAAAATTTTTGTATGTTTGAGAAGAGCTTTCATTATTTTCACTTGAAATGTCGAGATATTTTAGTTTAAAGATCGTTCAAGTAGTACGTGCGGCAATTTGGCCAACTTTTCGACCCTCCCCCCACCTTTTGTGAAGCACCTTTAAAACAACCTCCTACCCTACTTCCTCCTTTAATTATATAAGACTCGTCTGAACCCCCTCCTAATTTTTCAGCATATCTTGGAAAAAGCTTAAGAAATAACAAAAACAATTATTTTTATCGCAATATACAACTTTTTTTTCTTTAAAGTGGAAGGGTTTTGTGAGACTTGGGTTCATCCCTCTTCCTCTCCGGAGGACCCTGTAAAGGTAAGCTCAGACTCTTTTCCCTACCCTTAAAAAGCTCTCATCGTCACCTTCCGGTCAAAGTATCACAAGCGCCACACGACGTTTAAAAATTTTCGCCGCTCTTTTTTTTTTTTTTTTTTTACAGAGCAATAATATTGTTCCACGAAGCTGTCCGAAAATTTTACTAAATTTTCTTTGTGCCGCAGATAAAATTCCGTGAAATTTTTAAACATATTCGACTAGCAATTTTTCTGTTAAAAAATAAAATGGCGGTAGAAATTTTGAAACGTCACATGGTGCTTGTGATACTTTGGCCGGAAGAAGACGACATACTGATTAAGCGACCCTTAAGTAGCGAATAAAAGTATCTGAAAAATTTGAGGGAAAATATTCCCCAAGTTCCCTGGAAATACGTATTTCATCAAGCGAAATTGGACGTATTTATGCTAAAAAAAACTATGTTGCACGCAAACCCCATGCACATAGTTCCTTTCAGCATAAATACGTCCAATTGGACGTATTTCTGCCAAACAGAACTATGCGCATTGTGGCTTGAGCCCTGAGACCCCAAGAATACATGCATAACAGGGTTCACGTCGTAATGCACATAGTTCCGTTTGACAGAAATGCGTCCAATTGACAACGTCAGGAGAGCTATACGGCGTTTTTCCTCCCAGCGACGACGGTAGTTGAGCATACCGGCATATCATCGAGCTCGCGGAAAACAACTAGCATCTCCGAAAAAGCGCTCATAATCGCATTAATAATCTCCTCGCTCCTCCTTGAGATCACTCGCGATCGGGGAGCGAGAGGACACACCTATTAATCTTTCCATTCTCTCTCATGATTTTCGGCCCATCGCATCGCCGGCTAATTTATTTGTTTACACATTTTTTTTTATTTTTCCTACTCTCCTCTTTTCATTCGGGAACACTTTTACTTGGAGGTCGACCGGGCCGGCTACTGTTGCCAGGCGGAGCGGGATTCCGTCGCATCGTCCACGAATAATTCGCCCAGAGTGATACGTTCGAGCATGACAGCTGACACATGCGGATGACGATGTATGTTCATAGTTCCAAAACAGTTTGAAGGACGCTCTGTCGTCGCGCTTGCAATAATTCGGACTGTTCGAGCTTTACGCGTTGCATACCTACGCGAATGGACAACTGTGAGTCTGCGGAGCCGTCCGTGGTAAACAAATAGGAAGTTTCCCTTGTTGACTCTTGGCTCTTTCGATGCTCTTCGAGGATTTCAAATTAAATCGGCTCGCGCGGAAACAAAATTGCCTGTCGCACATCAGGCGGATTTTCGCGACTGGATTCGATTTTGTCGAACAGAACACCGCCATTCTGGATAAGTTGAATGCTTTTCGATGTTTTTCATGAAACCTTTTACTCCCGTTTACTATTCAATTTGCCTTCGGAGGTGGGTCGAGAAATTTTGGATTTGGATTGATTCCTGATGGGCTGAACAGGCTAGTGGATTGTGTTGAAAAAAAGAAGAAGTTTTCCATTAGAATTTGGTCGAAAAAGCCAACCAAATCCACTCGCAAAAATTCGCCTTTTGATGTCTATTCAAAGACATTGTATTTTAGGAGCCCCGCGCACCAAGTAGTGTGAGCATCGTAATACAGTTAGGCAAAATTTGAATTCGAAGAAAAACGCTATTTTTCCCTCTAATGATGCTCAATGAACAACTTGTTGAGAGAAAAGTCACATAAAATTCGCTTAATGCTGACTCATGATCGCCAAAACATTTTGACGGGAATAAGTTCATGCTCGATTCGAATGGGGAGCATCAGCCCAGAAAGGAGAATTCTTCTAAGTGCCCCCTGAATGTAGAGAGATAACTATTCAGACAGCACTGTCGAATGGTTGCATAAGCAGCCTTTTTGAAGGCGATTTTTGCGCAGGCGTCACAGGAAGGACTACTCTCTTTTGTTGAACGATATGCAGAATATGAGTTGTGGGTGCAAGCAATGTCACTTTTGTTTCTTGCAGATCGATGTACTGTGGTTATAGAGGGGTTGTTTTATCTCACCTCCATCTTCTCTTCGCCTTGTTCTTTCGCATTTGACCAAGATAGGAAAGGGGAAAAAAGGAAGAAAGAAATAAAAAAAAAAAGACTAGCAGAACGACGCGACGGTAATACTCATGTTCTTCAATTTGCAACGTTACAAATCGCTCAGTCTGCTCATCTGCTGTATGATTCAAGATGGAAAAATCCGTGTTATTCCGCAAAAAATTCCGCGATTTTTCATTCGTGTGAAAATATCAAGTCGTGAAGTAGGGCCTAGTTTAAATTATGGAATGCTGATGTGGGTTTGTTCGAGCAAACTGAGGAGTCGTGTTTTGATGGTTGGGAATTGTATAGACAAGTGAAAATAATGACGGATAAACCTAAACACTTCTTCCTCTTATTTTAAACGTCCTTGTCGCCTTCGTCGTAAACCAGAGCGTCAATTTTCTAATTCTGATTTTAATTGAGGCAAAAGCTCTTCGGGGAACACCGTGATGGACGTCAGCCACCGGGATAGAGCATACCTCGGGTTTTACCACCTTGATTTTATCAGTGAAACACGTGAAGCAACCCGTGTAAGCGTGTACATCACTGACTGATCAATGGGACGTATCTCTGCCAAACGGAACTATGTGCATTAAGACATGAGCTCTGAGACCCATAAGAATATATGCATGACAGGGCTCACGTCATGATGCACATAGTTCCGTTTGGCAGAAATACGCCCAATTCGAAGTGGGTGAAGCTGTGGCACGCACTATTGCGGTGATTGACGTCAATCATTCAGTTTTTCAATGAGCGGTTTCAAAAATTTGGCGCTTTGACGGTTCTCGTTGTACTATTCTCTTTATTCGTGACCGTCCATGTAGTCCAGGAGGTCGCTGCCATTTTGATGTTCCACTTCAAAATGGAAAAAAATTGCGAACATCGATAACAATTTTCCACCTGAGCTCAAAACCCGCTGTCGGTTAGACCAGAGCTGCAGGCTGATTGTTGAAATTGATAGACAAAGCTATAGACAACGAAGACATAGGGAGTATGAAGGGATCCTATTGGTTGAAATGCGGGTGGTTCCTAGACTAAGAGAGAAAATGTTGGAATAGGTAGAGGTCCTCTCGTGGGATGTCGTTAGTTAGTCTATTACCTACTTCCTTTGTCCATTGCAACCATCTGCTTCCACCGATAGGATCGCCCTCCATATACCTTTTGTCTTCTTTGTCTATAATAGCTTTATCTATCAATTTCTACAATTAACCCGGTGGAGCCCTCTGCCGCGGTAAAGTTCTGAAGGTGACGATGATGCCGAAAAATGACTCTTTTTCAGATGAGGCTGACAAAACTGGTCCAATGCAATTACACCTCCTGATCCCATAAAACGTTGTCTCAAAACAGGTGCGTCAAGTGAATTTTTACCAGTAGTAATCAGCATTTCTGGTTACATCCGCAGATCGCCGATACAGATCTCCAAATGCGCGTGAAAGTAAACCTGAACAGCATTAAGCAGGGCCGGATTAAGGGGGTGGCCACATGAACCGCGGCCTATGGCGGCAAATCTAAAGGGCGGCAAACATTTGCAATTTTTCTAAGTGTAGGTATAAAAAAAAAAATCGGATTTAGACAAAAAAATTACAAACAAGAAAAGGCGACAAAATCTCTCATCTACTGACAGTATAGTAATTTCTAATTTTGTCGTATCTTAGTGATACGAGAGACAGTCCCTTCAATTAGTCGAGTGAAGAGAGAAACCAAACACGCAATTTGGCCCGGAACTTCGAGAGAAATGATAACAAGGACTTGCGATGAAAAGGAGAAGCCCTCGGCGCGGCGATCGACATGTAACACATATTAGCGCCTACAAGACTGCACGAATACTTCACGCATTGCATCAAACACAGTGCGGTCATTGCGATCAGCGTGAAACGGATAGCGCCTACAAGAATGCATGAATACTTCACGCATTGCGCCAAACAAAGTGCGGTCAGCGTGAGACGCATAGCGCCTACAAGACTGTCTGAATACTTCACGCTTTGCGTCAAACATGGTAGGCCTTGTCCACACAGAGATAGGTTTACGAAACTTAACTTTCGCGCGAAGTTCTGTGAATTTTTGCTAGTAGTGTTGACAGGGCTTTCCCAAAAATGTGTTCAACACGAGTAAATGCGTCGTATGCACCCCTCCCCCGCTGGCACGTTCACTTGATGGTTTTTATCGAGTTTCAAAAGGAATGAGAATGCAGAATACAGGCGGCCCATGGGCGGCAAGTAGGTGAATCCGGCCCTGGCATTGAGTAAATATTCTCAGGAAATGCTGAATATGTCCAGTACATATTCATTTGAAGCTGTGCACTTTCGCGCGACATCATGCAAAAAGTACATATACGGCGAGCAGCTGGAATCAACCGAAAATGCTAGATACTTCGGGTGAATATTCACTTGATGCTGTAACTTTCGCCCGATATCAGAGTGATTCCGGTGATCAACTGATGTTTCTGGAAATGTTGAGCATTACTGGTAGATATTCCAAAACAATGTTTTTTAACCGGAAACTTCAGATCCTTAAAGCGCTGGTTTCTGACAAACATTTCTCTCAATTGTGAAAAATATTCGGGTGCTTGGGTCACTCTCTGCCAATATGAAGACGGAGAGAGATACACAAATTCATCGAACTTTTAGGTTTTTCCTGTGCAGTTTGCGTTGATTCTGGCACGAAGTATAATGGAAAACCTATGGAAAACTCCAGAATAAGCCAGTGACTTGGGTCCCTTATGTTCTCTCTTCCCATATTAATAAATGATTTGGGGTTATTTTCCTCTTGGTGTATGCACTACTCAATTTCGAGTTCCTATGGATTCCACGTTTTTCCCACTTCTACAGCCATATTTGGCGGTTTATTGATTTTATTCCCGTTACTGATACCTTAATTTTATTTATTTATTTATTTTTTGACGATTTGCAGGCTTCAACTGTGAAACGCGATTATGTGACTTGTGTAACTGACCCATAGAGACATGCCCTTTCCCAGTCGAAACCCCAATAAGCGACTGTTTGCGGCGATTACGCTTAAGAGCGTGGGGTTCATTAAAAGCCTCCCCCGTGATGAAGGCCGCGGCATGCAGTCACCATCTGTTTCATTACACGTAAAAAGGCGGAAGTGCTACGAGCAATAACCTACGATACACCGAAGCTGCGAAAGCTCCGCGTTTAAATGGTCGGGTCGACGGGGAGGGGACGGGGGGATGAGGGGGTGGTTAGCCCCCTCCACAGAACAACGTATCCTCTCCCGATTCCGATCGAAGCTACGCGATTCTTCCACAGCGGGGTGGCACTGACATCGATCAGCGCCTTTGCGCCGTCGCCGCACCCAAACACCACTACAACTTCCTCCCCCCTGCCTCCCCCCTGCCCCCCTATCCTGTGGATTCCTCCATTAACCCCCTTCCCCAGCAACCGACAACAACCCCTTGAAATACCTCACGAAGGCGATTCCGTTTGGATGGTTCTGGAAGTGCGCTCACCCGCTCCAGAAGTGGTGCGATGACGTCATAGATGGGGGTTGGGGTTGGGCAAGTGGTGACGCGGTTGTTAAGGCTGTCCCTCGAGGACGCGCGTATTTTGTTACTTGCCCGTAGCGGCGATACTTTCGGCAGCTTTGGCTTTGACTTCGAAAATTGGAGGAAACTGATCCCCTCATCCCCGAAGTCGCCAAAATTATCGCCCCCAGAAATTATAATCGGGGGTTTGGAGAACAAGGCGCATAAGTGCGGTTTTTGCTATTTCGAGAAATACGTGTTTGAAGTTTCGAAGTTTCATGGATCCTTATGGCGGAAAGAAAGTTCAAACTAACTTTTTGGTGTTTAAAGATTGAAATTTGGAAGTGAATTTTTCTCACAATATGCATTAAGACTATTTTTACATGGAATCATTGATATCTCAATTTTTTCAAAAACTGCACTTATGCGCCTTGTCCTCCAAGCCCCTCAATTGGACGTGTTTCTGCCAAACGGAACTATGTGCATTAAAACATGAGCCCGGAGACCCATAAGAATATATGTATGCATGACAAGACTCACGTCATAATGCGCATAGTTCCTTTTGGTAGCGATACGTCCAATTTTACTTTATCAGGGGGATGAACCACTAGATAAGGGAAGAAAATGAGCTCCACAATATTTATTCATCTATAATTAAATAATCCGGTAGATCCGGAGTTAAGTACCGGAAATTGGTGAACATGGCTCTCAAAAGTTACATCCATAACCACGTATAATGCCCATCTCCCTCTTGAGATTATCACGGCATCCTCTTGTACCTTTATGGGATCAAATTTTTGAACAGAAGAAAAAAATCCAATTTTTGGGATTGAATGTAATTCTCTTTTGTATTATCAACGAACGGTGCCCCTCCTCACCCCCTCCCATCAAATTTGGCTTTTATGGCGATCTTGTCTCAAACCGGTGAAATTTACATCATTGATCACTTTGAGTTCAACTCGCGGTTATGAATTCAGAGCACGATTGTCAACCGCGGGGTCAACGAACTTCATCAAATAATTTTCCGAGCCCGAATCTGTGCCACAATTTAATTATTAGTACCCAACTCGTAACGGTATGGTATGCAATCTTAAAGCTTATTTATTATTAAGCATCCAATTTTTTCTCCTTTTAGTCGTTAATAATTAAGTATGGTCCCAGTCGGCGATGTGTACATCTCCGCCTTTCTCTCGCGAATCAAATCATCTGTTTCCCCAATTTCTTCAAGACTTTACCCAGCAACCCACTCTCAACTCTAATTGTTTGCATAGTGTCCACTCCACCAAAAAATCGGCATCGCTCCGTGATCATCGATTCGTGAAGTGAATTTTTACTCATCGAAAAAATTTGCTTGGAATGGAATTAGGTACTATTAATGGAATTAAGGGAAGAACGAAGTTTAACAACCATTTTTATGTTTAAAATATTTTTTCTTTACCTACTTTGAACTTTTGACAAGAGATAGTTTACGACTATTTGACCTCAAAGACTTTTCCTTTTCCTAACTAATTTTTGTTCAAACTATGACTTGGTTTCTGTTAAACTCAGTTCGAGTGTCCCAGAGCTGGCTTCAAAAGTGGTTGATTTTTTACGATGATTTAAAGCACTGGGTTACAGGGCCGGATTAAGGGGGTGGCCACATGGGCCGCGGCCCGTGGCGGCAATCTTTTTGAATGTTGGTATCAAAAAAAGAGAGAAAAAATCGGATTCAGAAAATAAATTACAAACGAGAGGAGGCGACAAAATCACTCATTTCCTGAGAGTAAAAGTATAGTAATTTCTAATTATGTCGTCTTTCGGTGATACAAGAGATAACACCTTTAATTAGTCGAGTTAAGAGAGAAACCAAACACCCAATTTGACTTGGCACGGAGCGGCGCGGCGGTCGGCATGAAACGCATAGCGCCTACAAGACGTCATGAATACTTCACGCATTGCGTCAAACGCACAGTGCGGTCGGCTTGAAACGCATAGCGCCTACAAGACTGCATGAATACTTCACGCATTGCGCCAATACAGTGCGGTCAGCGCGGCGGTGGAAATTAAAATTATTAACCACATTAATGTTTGTTCTTTCATAATTTTTTCGTTCGTTTTTTAAATGAAAGACCTTGTCCAAACAGGGATGGTTTTACGGAACTGAACTTTTGTCAGTGTTGACAGGGCTTTCACAAAAAATGTGCCCAACACGAGTAAACGCGTCTCATACACCCCTCCCCTACCGGCACGTTCACTTGATGGTTTTTATAGATCGTATTCGACAGATCACACAGGTCAAATTATATTGATATCGATTAATTCAATGTGTAACCACAGCCTCAAAAGTCAATTTAGGTAACGGGTCTCATGTGATCGAATTTTTATTTTCTCGAGTGCCAAATGGCAATGAGAAGTGAAATTGTTAGGAATATTCTCATCTTCAGCTTTTCCAAATTATATCCCAAAATTTTTGTTTGAGGTTATGTTCTATTGTTTTGAACCAAACGATACATCGAACCACTGTCGAATACGATCTATTGATGTTTCAAAACGTATGAGAAGGGGGCGGAAAATTACAGGCAGCCCATGGGCGGCAAGTAGGTAAATTCGACCCTGCTGGGTTATATGATTCCTATTCGAAATTTCCTGTGAAAAGAACATAATCCACTCAACATGATATTGACATGTACATACATGTGATATTGGAACAACGCAAAAATTACTTTATTTTCGCGGGTTTTTGCCTTTCAAC
This sequence comes from Bemisia tabaci, assembly GCF_001854935.1. NCBI lineage: Eukaryota > Metazoa > Arthropoda > Insecta > Hemiptera > Aleyrodidae > Bemisia > Bemisia tabaci. The sequence continues at coordinate 2,884,429 of NW_017547234.1, forward strand.
TAATGTTATTCGCAAATGCCTCCATCTTCTTCAGGAGTTGATTACCAAAAATCCGGTCGTGAGAAAAATTCTCAAAATAAATTTTGAATTAAATTTTGAATTTGAATCTTAAACTTAAATTTAAATTTAAATTAAAAAAAAGGAACTCGAAGAGGTACTTTGGTTCGGTCTTGCTTGGTGCCCCATTGACTTTGAAAACTCGATTCTATATGATTCACCTCAAGTGGACGGCTAAAAGCAAATCACGAACTCGTGTGAACTGCTTCGGGTGCACGTGAAAATTAGCGATATGGCCAACTAATCAATCAGCATTGAACTTCGAGACTCAGATCCGTCATCATCATCTTCTAAATTGGGAATTTTGCCTTTTTAACTCTTATCTCTGTGGCTAAAGCGCGCCATCTGAACAAAACTGCCAGCGTCAATTAATGAAATGGACGTAATTATGTGTGCTGAAAGGAACTATGTTAAATTGAATTGAGTGAAAAGGAACACTGAAAAAAACATCTCGGTGTATTTACTAAGAAAAGGGTAAAATTACCAAGAATTCAGGGTTCTATTTGATCCCAGTTTTTTCTTGGTAAAATTACCATTTATAGAATTGGTAATTCTACCGAGAAATCTCGGTAAAATTATTGAGCTTTCTCGGTAATGTTACTGGACCTTGGTAAAAACGCCAATATTTTTTATCGACTGTGGTAGAATTACCGAGATAAAATGGCAAAGTTACCGAGAATTGATTACCAATAAAAGTGGTATTATTATCTGAAAAAAAACCAGTAAAAATACCGGTTTTTAGGTAAGCTTACCAGTCTGTAAAATTACCAATAATTGGTAAAGAAAGTGAGATGGTAAAGGTACCAACGGACCGTGGTAAAAACGCCGAGAATGGTTTTTCAGTGAACTGTGTGTATAGAATTAGGTGTGCTCCTTAGTTCCTTTTGATTGAATTAATATCTGCATAGTTCTTTTTAGCGTAAATACGTCCAAATCACTCGAGCAGCTCATCCAGAATGTAGGTCGTGATTTTTAACCAAGGTTCGTTCGATTTATTTTCGTATCAGCTCCACATGGGTTGAACGCGCGGACTGAAAGGAGATTCGGCAACTTATCGCGTGAATCACGAGGAAATAGTGGAAATTTTTTCCCTCCTTTTTTTTCAGAGCTGCCGAGAGATAGGAAAAAAGTTGACGAGTGAAAAAGTTTAGCGCAAAGAGAAAATTTTGCAAAACTACCTACGCGAGATACACTCCGAGTTTTGTTTAGTTTTTTACAATTTCAATGGCTTACCTAGCCGTTCGTTGAGACTACTCTTTATAATTAAAAAAAAGAGAAAGAAATGGAAAATAAGTAATGATGAAGCAGAGAAATAAGGAGGTAGAGGATCTAATGGCACGGGAGAAGTTGGGCTCAAAAGCACACCTACGCACTCATTTGGTTTTTTCGGTGCTTTTATCTGTCAATTCATTTTAAATTATTCTTTCTTTAAAGAAAAAAAGACTTTGGGGTTGGGATCTGCACGAAAGGTCCCAGCCCTAACCGCGTAGCTAAGATTGCTTTACCTCATACCCCATAGGGGCAGGCCCAGAGCGGTTAGGGCCCAGCCCTACCTGCTGCAGGGCCTGCCCCTATTGGGTATGAGGTAAAGCAATTCTAGGGCCCAGCCCTAATCTCGTTCCTTCCGTATTTCTCAATTTTAGTGATATGTTTCAATGTATTAATTTCTATTATATGCTATAATTTACTTACTTTTATGATATTTTTTAATTCATCCATTGCTATAATATATTTTAATTTATCAATTCTTATAACTATTTTCATCGCAATAATTTGTATAATTATTTTCATTTCATACATCTTTATACTTTTTTCACTCGATGATATTTAATAATTATTTTTTATTCCGTTCTGGCCCCATCGCGGGGTTTTCCGTGCATCATTCGTTTTTGAATAGTGCAGGCGTAAAATCAATTGGACTGCATTTTGCAATTTGGAACTATAAATTCTGGCTCATCTGAAAAAACACTTCTCTCCACAGGGAAACTAATGGCACATACGTTGTTTTTAACCGGGCCAGAATTCATAGTTCCGAATTGCAAGATGCAGTCCAATTTCGCATCAATGGATAATCCAACTAATATGTTTATTCGTCGAAATACCACGAATACGGACCAAAAACTCCACCCTTAATCAGATTTCCGTGGAGTGCTACTACGGAATGGTGTAGATAATATCCACGGCTCATCCGTTTGTTTTTTGCTGCTTTCCTAATCTAAATGTCGNAGTTTTTTACAATTTCAATGGCTTACCTAGCCGTTCGTTGAGACTACTCTTTATAATTAAAAAAAAGAGAAAGAAATGGAAAATAAGTAATGATGAAGCAGAGAAATAAGGAGGTAGAGGATCTAATGGCACGGGAGAAGTTGGGCTCAAAAGCACACCTACGCACTCATTTGGTTTTTTCGGTGCTTTTATCTGTCAATTCATTTTAAATTATTCTTTCTTTAAAGAAAAAAAGACTTTGGGGTTGAGATCTGCGCGAAAGGTCCCAGCCCTAAGCGCGTAGCTAAGATTGCTTTACCTCATACCCCATGGGGCAGGCCCGGAGCGGTTAGGGCGCAGCCCTACCTGCTTCAGGGTTCAGCCCTACCTGGTTAGGGCTGGACCCTCTCCAGGTAGGGCTGGGCCCTACCCGCGCAGGGCCTGCCCCTATAGGGTATGAGGTAAAGCAATTCTAGGGCCCAGCCCTAATCTAATTTATCAATTCGTGACTATTTAATGACTATTCGTCGTTTCCCCCACGAAAGAACGTAACTAAATTTCAGCGTTGCCAAATTTCCCTTCGCAAATCTTAATTTTACGAGGGGAATTTTGGGCATTTCTAACTGAAAATCTCACGGATTTTTCTTTTGATTCCATGTAAAAATCGGGCAAATTTTGGACGAAAATTGCTGAGGTACCTTGGAATGAAGTTACGTGCCTTCGTCCGGGAAGCAACGTATTTTCATTGCAATAATTTGTATAATTATTTTTATTTCATACATTTTTATACTTTTTTTCATTCGATGATATTTTATAATTTTTTTTTATTCCGTTCCGCCCCATCTCGGGGTTTCCCGTGCATCGTTCGTTTTTGAATAGTGCAGGCGTAAAATCAATTTCGCAACAATGGATAATAATCCAACTAATATGTTTATTCGTCTAAATACCACGAACACGAACCAAAAACTCCACCCTTAATCAGATTTCCGTGGAGTGCTACTAAACGGAATGGTGTAGATAATTTCCACGGCTCATCCGTTTGTTTTTTGCTGCTTTCCTAATCTAAATGTCGGCTGCGGCGGCGGCGGGGGCGGGGGAGTCATGCCAACTTGAGCCGTGCGCCAAGTCGGCATTCCAGCTTGTCTCCGATGACGTATTGTTTACCCACCCCCGGGAACACCTCTCCCCGTGGGCCGTGACCGGGCGCGGGCGAGGGCGCTCCACCCTCTAGATGAGAGGCACCGCTCTGCCGCTCTACCGTGCTAAGGAAAAACGCCGTATGAACCTTCAGGCGTTGCCAAATTTCCTCCGATAAAACCCGAATTTACTGGAAAAATGGTGCATATTTTTCCTAAAAATTTTCAGACTATTTTGCGCGCAATTTAATCTAAAATATCTGAAAATTTCAAGGAAAAATATGCGCAAATTGTGTCAAAAATACACGTTTTATCCGGGGAAATTTGGCAACCCTCGAATGTTCATACGGCGTTTTTCCTTAGCACGGCAGCGTTCTCCTCTACTGCCGTGCTAAGAAAAAACGCCGTATGATCATTCGAGAGTTGCCAAATTTCCCCGGATAAACCATGCACTTCTAAGGAAAGTTATGCATATTTTTCCATAAAATTTTCAGATATTTTGGATTAAATTGCGAACAAAATTGTCTGGAAAATTTGAAAAAAAGTATTCAAAATTTTCCCGGTAAATTTAACTTTTATTGAAGGAAATACGGCAACATCTGAAGGCTCGTGCGGCGTTTTTCCTCGGCGCGGCAATCTGCCGCTACCATTACGTTGGAACGTGGCACGGTCTGTGCAGTTCGTCGCCGTCTGCTCGTCGCGAGGACGTGAGGTAGCCCGACCGGTTCGGATCCCAAGTGTCACCCACTCGGCACTCGGCAGAGATACCGCCTGCATTTATTTTTACCTCGCTTTCTTATCACTTTGGCATGCTTTTCTTATTTTTCGCCGCCGCCGCGCCGGCCGCGCGATAGAGCGGAGCCCATGCACCCGACATTTGGGCGTCGATACAGTTAATTTATCCCGGAAGTAAAAGAGGCGAAAAGGCTCTTCGGGTGAGATAATAGCAGAACGAGATGAGTTTAATTGATCGTAGAGAAAATAAAAAAATCCAAAAACCAGGCTCAAATCTTGTTGGTTTACGGTCAACCGCCAATTGCGATAAACCTAATCGCTAAATTCGACCGTCAATCCTACAAATTATATGCTAACTAGGAGCCCCCCCCCCCCNCGCTACGCGGCCCAATCTCCGGGGCACTGTGCGCCCCCAAAGGCAGCTTCTTACTCCTCTTACTCCCCTTCCTCACCCCGTCCATCGAGCGTCTTAAAATTATTTTATTAGACAACATCAACCCATCTGAAGAACAGAATATAAAGGTAGACTCTCACCATGACGTGGGTGACCTCCTGAATGGGACCTCTATACTTTCAGAGCTTTTTTTTTAGCTTGAGAGTTCCTTTCGGAGAAACCCAGAGGCATTCTCGTGAAATGTATCGCAATGAAAAAGTGCAATCGCAAATCCCTGAGGCATGCAAAAGCTCAAAGCTCCCTGGCTTAGCGTGGAGCTGACAGCTTAACAGCCTTACTCTGCCGTGCTGAGAGAAAACGCCGTAAGAGCCCTCAGTCGTTGCCAAATTTCCTCCGATACAATAGGTACGCATTTTCAAGGAAACTGTTGAGATATTTTTCTCTCAATTTTTCAAGAAATTTTACTCACAATTCGATAAGAAGTTTGTGAAAAATTCAAGGGAAAATATTCATAACTTTTCTCTAAAATTACTTTTGTAACAGGGACAATTTAGCAACTCCTGAAGGCTCATACGACGTTTGTTCTTAGGACGGCAGAAATTGTTGAGATATTTTTCTTTCAATTTTTCAAGAAATTTTACTCTCAATTCGATAAAAAGTTTGTGAGAAATTCAAGGAAAAATCTTCATAAATTTTCTCTAAAATTATTATCGTATTAGGGAAAACTTAGCAATTCCCAAAGGCTCATACGGCGTTTTTTCTTAGGACGGCAAAAACTGTTGAGATATTTTCCTTTCAATTTTTCAAGAAATTCTACTCGCAATTCGATAAAAAATTCGTAAAAAATTCAAGGAAAAATTTTTCTCTAAATTTACTATTGTGACAAGGAAAATTTAGCAATTCCTGAAGGCTCATACGACGTTTTTTTACGACGGCAGAAACTGTTGAGATAATTTTCTTTCAATTTTTCAAGAAATTTTACTCGCAATTCGATAAAAAAATTCGTAAAAAATTCAAGGAAAAATTTATCTCTAAATTTACTGTTGTAATAGGGAAAATTTAGTAACTCCCAAAGGCTCATACGATCAACGATGTTACTGATAGGCGTTTTCCTCAGCACGGCAGCACAGCTCACGGCCTCGTATCGACGCCGAAACCAAAAAAAAAAGATGCGTTGAAAGGAGAGGATGGCTGCATGCAGTTTGCATTGGACGAGTGCAGTGATGTTCAATGAACTTCAAACGTAACCTCCCCGGCGCCTATTTTTAAAACGGGGAGCGTTCGGCAAGCCGCACCGCACCGTGTGCCCGCGTGTGCTTGCTGCTTGTCATCGTGATCGTCGCCAAGAAACTCGGGCGAAATATCACCACATTCGCACCGGCCAACTTCTAGCGCCGCACAGTGGATCGAGTTATACTAGGATAGGTCGACAAAATTTGGAAACTTCAAACGCTTATAACTCCGTTCATAAAAACTTCGAGGTTCTGAAAGTGGTGCCATTGGTTGCCTAGTGAAATTTTCTTCTAAAAATACCTCTCGAAATTTAAAATTTGACGAAATAAACATAAAAATTTACTAATTTAGTCGAAATATTTTTGTTCAATCTCTGTAAGTGACTCGACCCACTGTGCGCCGCTTGGAATTCCGCCTTCCAACACTTCATGTGCTCAGGCACGGCTCCATCATCCCTTGATATACATATGGTTTGACTGCTTGATAAAATTTAGATTGAAGGAAGAGTAGAAGGACATGTTGAAATATAGTGCTCGTAGGGCCCGAAAAGGGATAATCAACCTTCTAACACGAAAAATGTCCCTGCCAATCCACAGATTCCAATTTCAAACCAAGATAGCTAAGAATATTCATAAATGGACGTATTTCTGTCAAACGGAACTAAGCGCCAATTTGAGTTCCTTTTGAGGAATTTAGTATGCCGGGTAGTGCGTTCTGTCGAACGGAACTAAGCGCCATGGAAAAGCATTGCAAGTATAGGACGAAGGACGGAATGAGTCCGACGCCCGATTCCGCCGCCAATCAAAGCCCCCCTCTACCCTCCTCCCCCAATGGCGCTTAGTTCCGTTTGACAGAAATACGTCCAAATGAGCGTTCTCCTGCAAAAATGAGTGAATTTCTGCAAAAATTATGTCGAATACGTGTTTGACAAACAACGGGTCGTAAAATTTGTAGTGATGAATCTCTGGATAACGTGAATTCATAGGTTGACTGCTCATTTGGGCCCTAAAAACTCCATGACCTGACCTCAAAATTACCGACATGTTCGTACTCTCCCTAAATAGATACTTTAATATGATTTGCGAAGGATTCTCAGTAGCCATTAAACTTTAATCAGAAATTATGAATTATAAATGATAATAATTATAATGATGATACGTATAAACCTTCAGGCGTTGCCATACTTCCTTTAATAACTTACGAATTCATTGGGAAAATTCTAATTATTTTTCTTCCAATTTTTCAGACGATTTTGTTCCCAATTTATCCTAAAATATCAGAAAATATTGAGGAAAAATATGCATAACTTTCTTTAAAAATACATGCTTTATTCGGGGAAATTTGGCAACTCTCGAGTGTTCATACGGCGCTTTTCCTTAGCACGGCAGTCTCAGGCACTGGGTCCTGAATATTTGATTAGGAATAAATCCAGATCAAGGAGCAAAATCTTTCAAGACTTAGAAAGAAAATACAACAAATCCAATTAAAGGTCAGGGAGAGACAAATACGTAGAAAGACGCAGGCGTGATAAAGCGAAATGAAAAAGAAGTCATCACTGATCTTGATGGCAACGCAGGAGTTTCGAGGGTGGTATCCCGAAAGTGGCGCCACGCTGAGCGGCGGTCCGGCTTCTGTTCGCTTGGGACATGCTTTCCGCATTTGTTGCTGGATAACGGTGAAAAACCGCCTTTCTCTTCATCCTCCGTAGGTATTCCAAACGTTGATTTCACCGCAAAGTCTGGCAGCGACGCATATTTCGGGAATCGTGATAAGATCGGCAGCTCTCGAGGAGAGAAAAAGTAAAAGGAGAAGGTGGTGACCATTTATTTCATTCCAACATTTCCACGTCACGGATGTAAACAAACAACGACTTCTCTTTCACCACCCAATCTTTACCACCGATGATTGGTCTGGCAAGACCAGAGATGGGTTTTGAGTAAGTGAGCTCCAAGTAGTTTACTTCATAGACACTGTGACGAATCTTCAGCTACTCCCATGGGCCTTGTTTACAAGAGCGCGGTTCGCGGAACTTTGGGTGAACTTGTTCCCGGAACTTTTTATAATTCGTCAAAAAAGTTCCGGGAACTGCGCTCGTGGGATTAAATTTTTCTGGATATTTAGGGATTATACAAAGGGGTTTTTCAAAAATGAGTCCTGCAGCCTTCTGGGGAAAATTTATCGCGGACAAGAAAAATAATTGAAAAATGGCTCGTGATTTACCACCGATGGCAGCTTGTATACGAAATGATGTATTCCAAATCGTATTTCAGTAGTTAGGAATAGTATTTCGAAATTGCAACAAAGTTTATGTAACTGCAAATTGCTCATAGCTGCTAATATAATGAAAAGCTTATAGTCGTGTTCAGTTAAATTATTCCATCAGCAAGCAGCAAAATATCTCGCCCCCGTCAAAAAAAAACCGCGAGGTGAAGTCACCGCTCGACGCCGAATGTTCCTACCTTCCTCCTCAAGTAATCGTGACATCTAGGAGTGATACCATTATTCGGCCACGCGAGAGCTCGGGTTGCCTACACTGAAAACTGAAGGCAAACTGACAAGGCGGTAAAGTCACCGATCCGCACACCACGCTCGGCGAATCATTCCTGCTTTCTTCTTTGAGCAATTGTAACTTCTGAGAGTGATACCACTATTCGACCACGTGGGAGCTCGGGTTGCCTACACTCAAAACTGAAGGAATGAAAAAATTATGAAAGAACAAACATAAATGTGGTTAATAATTTTAACTTCCACCACCGCGCCGACCGCACTGTGTTGGCCCAATGCGTGAAGTATTCATGCAGTCTTGTAGGCGCTATGCGTTTCACGCCGACCGCTGCTGACCACACTGTTTGGCGCAATGCGTGAAGTATTAATGCAGCCTTGTAGGCGCTATGCGTTTCAGGCCGATGACTGCTGCTGACCGCAGTGTGTTTGAAGCAATGCGTGAAGTATTCATGCAGTCTTGTAGGTGCTATGCGTTTCATGCCGACCGCCTCACCGCTCCGTTCCAGGTCAAATTGTGTGTTTGGTTTCTCTCTTAAATCGACTAACTAAAGGTGTTGTCTCTTGTATCACCGAAAGACGACAAAATTAGAAATTACTATACTTTCACTCTCAGGAAATGAGGGATTTGGCGCCTTTCCTCGTTTGTAATTTATCCTGAATTATATTATTCTGAAATTTACAACTGAATCCGATTTTTTTCTCTCTTTTTTTGATACCTACGTTCGAAAAGATTGCAAAATTTGCCGCCCCCTACATTTTGCCGCCATGGGCCGCAGCCCATATGGCCACACCCCCTTAATTCGGCCCTGTTCCCTCCTTCTAATTTTTCTCTCCTCTTTTCCTTGTCCTGTTTTCAATCTTTTCATTTTAGCACCCCAGTCGCGATGGCACTTGGTTCATCCGCTCTAAATGTGTCACCTTTAATGTAGCCTTATCTGCTGTTCAAGAATTTTTATCGAATGCATACAGAATGAAGAGTTGCAAACCGATAGTGGTAGACGCACGAGTCATTTAGGCAGACAGTTGGAAATATAGCAAACGTGCGTTAAAATTCAGTAAACTGAAAATCTCACTGCAGAGGTAAAAAGCTCATTCGCACACAATTTTCCCTCAAAGTGTTTCGTGCAATATCAGTTAAGTGGCAACGACCATTTAGGAAAGCAACTGTAGACGCGTATCGGGTCTAATTGAACCCATCATCAGTGCAGCGCAGCCTCCTGAATTTTCTGTTTTTTCTGTTTTTCTCTTTGAAATTTGAAAAAAAATTGTGCTCGAATGAGCTCATTCCCTCTGTAGTGAGATTTTCAGTTTACTGAATTTTAACGCACATTGGGTATATTTCCAACTTTTTGTGCAGAATGAACAGTCCTGACATCGAACCTAAGTAACCCTCGAGTGAATTTTGAATGACAGACTCGTTGGTACATCATTTTTTTTTTACAAAAAAAGCTCCCATGAGTCCCACTCTATCTGCAGATTTGAAAGTCGAGATGAGATAGAATAGCTCCATGCTCCAACCATCTCCCTCCAGTTGAATGACCTCCGGCACTCCATAATGCTTTCTCATAGGTCCATAGGCGGATTCAGACACTTCAAAATTCGGAGCATCCCTCTTGCCTCCCTTAAGAGGGGCCTCCCTAGAAAAGTTTCGAAATTTCAAAGCATCTATCGTGCAATTTGAGTAAATTCCGCCACGAATAATTATCAAATATAAGTATCTTCATTCTTATTTCCTCCGTTCCTTCCTCCTTTCTTTCCTCCCTATTTCTTCCTTCTTTTTTTTCGGGCAAACGGGGAGCTACGCCTCCCCCCCCCTCCGGATCCGCTTATGCATAGGCCACCCCGAAGTTGTAGTCCTCATATCATTGAGGCCAATAACGAAAATCTCGCCAGACGTTACGCCCACAGCTTCACGTCGCCTACAAAAGCTTCACCGACGTCACCGCTGGTGGTTGACGTTTCCGACGCGAACTGCACCGCCACCCCCTCCCGCCCCGATTGAACCATTTTTCCTTTCATCGCGACCGTAACCGTTGTGGCTTACTATCCCGACGAGACCGGAGACTTTAAGTTGCCAACTTTCGTGATAAGCCCCGTGTCTATCACCGCACTCGAAGCGGACGAGTTCGCCGGTAAATCTAGGCATCCGTGCTTTCGTTACTTAGCGACAGCGCACGCGGTGCGCCACTGTCGCTGCGCAGGAATGTTCTCGACTCTCCTGAAACGGCTCCCGCTCCAGTCACACGCTGATAGTGATAGTGGGCAGGCCGGAATTGGCCTTAGTGTGTCGGTTCAACAAGTGGTTTGCGTGAGGGCACTTCGACCCTCTCGAGTTTTTCAGATTTTTTTTTGCATCTCATCCTCGTGTGCGCCTCACCTCGAGATATTGAATTTTTTGTGATTTTGCTACGTACTTGTGTGCTACAGTGTCGAAGTTTCGCGTCAGCGACAGAATTTTTTTCTCAAGTTCGGATTTTTGTCAATTTTTGCACCGGTGACATAATCGTTCGCTGACCCCAGTAATTTTTTATCAGTGCTCGGAAATTTTTATGGTCTGCAGAACCATCTCAGTGAATTCCAAAAGAGATCTCGTGTCACCAGCGACAGAATTCGTGATAGGTAATTGTGATTCTAGTTCGGGATACTTTGAAGTTCTGCAAGTTGTTCGTGGTTCGCCCAACCAATATGTTTCAGTGATTGATCGACAAAGATTTTGGAAGTTACAAGGTGAAATCTCAACGTACGCCGATCCTTTAGCTTTAGGTTCGTATCTCCTCTTTATACATACTTTAAATTTTTGGTTTTTCTTCATGCTATCTCGGAAAGTGATAATCACTGAAGCTTTCTCCGACCACCAACAATTTTCGACATAATTGACGACAGTGATGGAATGAAAGAGATGAACTTTTTGTGGCAACTATCAAAAGGTTTTTGTTACCTGCGGTGTATCAATTTTTCTACGCGAGAAGGCATCGGCATCCTCCCCGGTGAGAATCGCGCGGCGAAGATAATCAATTGTTCTCCGTTGTTAAGGGTGACTTTGCTACCGTATGGTCAACAAAACATTCAGAGTCAAGGGACACTTTCCACACTTTGCTACAAAATTGAGACAAATTTCCTAATTCATCGTAAAGTTACGATTGCAGTTCACATAAACCTATTTCAAAGAGACGAGACGATCGATGAGCGACGGAATAGGTGACTAATTGTACACTACGGTAGTGAATATTGCCTACACGACTGTTTGAAGGCGTTTTTATGACCATCCACCTCTCACGGTTTCTCTAAACCGAGCATGCTTTTTAACAAACTCAGTACGCGCACCCTATCCCTACAAATTAAAGTAACATACGTTTCTTTCATTTGTGCACCCTTTCTCACCCCTGGATTCTCGCAAATTCTATGTTTTGTTTAGACATTTTGCATAAGTGTTTGATTAGTAATACTAATAATTACACGTTTAAATAGAATCACATAGTCATAATTATTCATACTGATACCCTATAATCTCTTTTTCTGCCTATTTGTTAGTCAATTTACCCTACTTACCCTCCTTCAATTACTCCAACGAAGCCACCCCCACCCCCAACGACTATTGCGAAACATCTGTCTCACGTGCTTTTGAGGGCCATCCTTCGCGGACGTAGAAAACTTGGTACACATTTTGAGAAGAAGTCATCAATTTTACCTACATATAATTGCCTGCTTAAAGCTGGAAAAAGCATGGAATTTGATCCCTAAATATAGCTGCAAAGACAAAAAATGAAGTTTCGGATATTTTGAAGGAATGAACGGTGTCTGAAAAGGATAGCGTTAAGCAGGAACGTTTTACTAGCAACTCGCACGAGGTATCATAAAATTAGGGATCAATGTCCAGGTGGGAAACTAAACAGGGAGGTCTCGGTCCCTTTAAAGGCTTGCGTGCTTCCTTCTGACATCGTCGAAAACCATGAAATCGAGAATAGAATCGATATCTTTCTCACGGGCCCAAGCGCCAAAATCCAAGTTTCGGAAAAACTACTGTTCAGTTTGCGCTCAATCTTTTGAGTCAAAAAAATGTGTGTGTCTGAAGACTCTACTCAAATAGGGTCGCATCCGATCGAATGGACGTCGAATGGCACCCCTTTTCCCGTTTTGCTCGAGACTTGGATTTTGGCCCTTGGGCCTTTGCGAAAATTATCGGTGGAATTATTTCTCTGAGGAGGGGACATTATGTCATCCGGTGTCCACAGACTCTTACTTATTCAACCTAACCCTTGTTAAAATGTAGATAAAGCACGTTTTGCTTAACGATGGTCGAAGGGCCGTTCCTCTCCACGTTTTCACCAGTAACTTTAAAGGACGATTTTTTTTCGCTTTTCTCTTGTGTTAAGTATACGCACAGCCTCTCATTATACTAAAGTCTTCCTAGTCCAATTTTTCAGAGAATTTGTTCATAATTTAATACAAAATGTTCTAAAAATGTCAATGTAAAATAATCATAACTTTCCCAAAAATAGGTTTTATCTGAGAGTGAATTTGGTAACACTCGAATATTCATATGGCATTTTTTCTCAAAACGGCAGAATTTTTTCAGTAATCCTAAAGTAATTTGCAAAAATTCACCTCGCAAAGTGCTCACCACGACATCCATCAGTCATCATCAGGCGAGTATTATTTGACTTTTTGCTCAGCAAGTTGATCATCAATCAGCTTCAAGTAAGGAGCACTATGCCGTTATAGCAAAAAGAGCAGTAAGTGCAAAAACGAAGTTTTGAGAAAACGGGCTCTGACGCTTCTGACCGGAAAATTTTATCGAAAAAAAAAAAAAAAAAAAAAAAAAAAAAAACCCGGCCGTTCCTTGTCAAATCGCCACTAATAGTCCGAAAGACTCTTAGAAATCGTTTAAATGTTTAAATATCGACAGATTTTATTTCAAGTACATATTTCAAGCAGGGTATTAGTGTATTTTCCGAAGGAAATACCCTATTGCGGTTTTTTCATTTCCATGCTAAGCTATCGTTAGGCAAGACAGCCGTAAGTGCTATCTTCTGCATGCTTTCGCGGCTGCGTGTACACTTGACAAACACACTTTCAGGTTAGAAATGGCAGCACTTTACTTGAAAGCACTGTCTTCATTGGCTCTCTGGAAGGATATCGTCACTTACTGTTGTCTTGCCAGAAACTACGTTATATTTTGCGCACTTGCGGCATTCTCATATATGTCTCGTTTTGATACACTTCAGATGAATTTTGCTGTTTTAGCTATTTCAGTGATTTCATCTAAAAGAGATTAGACGACTTTAGAGGGAGACTCGATTTCGAAAATTGTACTCTTTCTGCTCTCTTCGCTATCACGGCAGTATTTAACTTTTTGCTCAACAAGTTGATCATCAATTGGATCGCATTTAGCAAGAAGGAACCAGAGTGATTATAAAGTTATCAAAATCGTGCGAATTCTTTTTTTTTCTTTCAAAAATATTAGCTATCTGTACAGTATTAAAATTTACACAATTATTTTCCTTTAAAATTGTCAATTTTTTGGTGGGATGCAAAAACTTTTTGCTATCTTGGGAGATTTTTTAGATAATTATGAGGAAGTAACATTTTAACAACACTACAATTGTGCTGGTTCATTTTTGTTAAATGCGATCCAATTATCATCAAGTATAGAGCTGCGTTTACCTCCAAACAATGGCGTGGCGTGCTTTACGATCTATCGATATTTCCCCATTTGAAGCTGAGGTAAATAATCGATTATTACGGTGTTCGCTGCGAACACCCTGTTTATCGATACTTTTCCATGTTTAAATGGCCGATCAATCGATATATCGCAAAGCACGCCACGCCACTGCCTCCAAACGTAACTTTTGCCCCGTCCGATTACACCGCTCAGCTCGATAGTGCGGGGTCTCAAAAATACATCGTCTCTGGACAGATCCTCTTTGAGCGCTCGAGTCGGCATGGACCGAGCAGTTTACTTTTGAAATTTAAACAAAATGCACGAGAAATTCATGCAATCTCATACTGTTGCCGTCTCAGTCGGCTCCAAAACGAAGCGTAAGCGTCGTGCGATCAGTCATGATCGAGAGAACGGAAGAATCCACGGCGCACACTGGACCCAGTCAACAAGAGAGGTCGGACAAAGTTTGGAAACTTTGAAAGCTTATATTTTTGAAAATATGAAACAAAAGAGTAGTTTCATTCGTTTTTCCGTAAAATTTTCTCTTAGAAACACCCCTTGAAATCGAATTTGTGACAAAACGAACATAAAATTTTGAAATTTTAGCCAAAAATTCCGTGTCCGACCTCTTGCATTAGCTTGATCCACTGTGCGGCGCGGAGTGGAAGAATCCACGAGAGCGTGGTGAACGCGAGGTGGCGAAATAAGTTGTTCTAGTGGCTGCAGATCCACGCGCGGCCAGGTTGATACTCCACAGTCGTGAATTTCGTATTCCAATTCTTCCTCAGCAAACGCTGCACTAGAAACTGTACACATAAAGCTGCTATTCCTCATCAGATGTCATTATTTTTACGAATTGGTGATCATCGCTGAGTGGTGCTAATATTTCGTGGACTAAAAAATTGATATAAATGAAATTGGTGAAACATTTTGGGTCTTTAGTTGGAGGTAAACCCGATGAAAATCAGGGGGAGGACCATGTTTGTCCTTGTAAGAAAAATTGAGGCACCGGATGCAAAAAGGGCACTTCTCGATTGCGCACTGGAAAAAAAATTGGATCTAGAGTCCAGACTCTTAAAAACATCGACAAGAAAAAGTACTCTTGATTTAATCAGAATCTAGCTTAAATCAAGAACCAAACCTCTTAATTTAAGCGGATTTCGTTTTGATCTAAACAAAAATCCGATTGAATCAAGAGTATTTTTTCTTGTCGATGTTTTTAAGAGTCTGGACTCTAGATCCGATGTGTTTAACACACTGGAATTTTTTTTTTTTTTTTTTTTTTCCGGTGTGTTTCAGAATCTCTGTAAATGCTATTCGATCCCGTGGAGATAACTTTAATGGGTGATTTTTCCAGGATTCTTTCCATAGAAAATTGTAGCATCATAAGGAATATTCAGTCAATTGTATAGTGAAATGGATGCATTTACTTTCCTTACAATGAATAAAACATTAGAGGAGACTCTGGAACACTGCGACCGATAAGTGTATTTTTTGCATCCAGTGCCTCAATACCAGTTAAACCGTTAAATTTTTCTCTGCTTTTTTCGTCCGTCGCGATCAGTAGAAACTCTAACTATTTAACTGAAATTTCGACACTGTTCTTCTGGTGATTTTTATCAGGGAAGCAGTAGGTATAGAGCATATTTGAAGGGAGATGATTTCTATCTGCGTTATGGTGGGAGGAGGAAGAAATATTGAAAAATCAGGGATAGCACGGTATATAATAATTAATGGAAGGCTCAACTTTATTTCAGTGTCGTTGACCGCTTTCCCCTGGTGGAGGGGAGGGGGGCGTGAAAAAATCTATGAAGGTGCCTTTTTATGGGAAGGGGGGGGGCGCTCGCTGCTACGAGTTTGATCTATACTCGCTGGTTATCACGCAGAATATTTTACCCACCCTTCTCACTTCAGCTCACGCGCAGTTGTAGCGTTTTTGTAATACAGCAGATTCAAGAATTTTAGATTAGCAGGGGGACTTGTCGACGGTGAAACTACCAAACCACGTATCTCGTTTGCGGTGTTTAAAAATCTACGCTCACATTTTATTTTTTTGAAGTAGACCAAATCAATATCATTCCTTGAAATTTTCACGGAATTTTCTCCGCACAAAGAGGAAAAATCACAGAAATTTTCAAGACTGAATGTTAAGTAGTTTCTCATTTAAAAAATAAAGTATGACAGGAAGTCTGCGACGTCGCAAACCGAGATACGTGGTTTGGTAGTTTCACCGACGTTGTGCATATTCGATGGCTAAAATCTGAAGAGACGTATCTCGAATCGAAATGCGAATTTGCGTAGCTTTTCTCATATGTTGTTTCTTAAAAGAAACTTGTTTCTACATCTTGGAATATTCTTTGATTTTTTTTTACTCCGTCACGATACATTCCGTGCAAAATTCAAATCATAATATTTGCTAATTTTTCTTCAAAAATTTAAAAATGCAAACATAGGTTTTGAGACGGTGTAATCAAGTCACGTGTCTTCAGAATTGACTCATCAACTGTCTAATAAACCCTAGACTCTACAAGACACCACTTCATCCCGTCTAAAATTGCCCCGTTCCTTTTATAGAACATGGGCTCAAATTTCCCCAACATGAAATGAATGAGCCAAGACGATGTATTTCATGCATGCGAGCCGTGTCAATACTGTTGATTATCACACACTCACAACTTCATTAATGAGCAGAAGTCGCCTTCGTCGAGTTCAAGTGTCAGAATTCGCGGAGCCTAGCCGTATTGTTCTCTTTCCAACAACCTAAAAATGTGTCACGATGAATTTTTATTTTAGCTCATTTTATGAGCTCGCCTCCCCACTCCGTCGCGGCTGAAACTCTCTCAGCTTCCAATTTCTTTTATTCGTTTACAGGAATAACTCGCTTTAAGGTCGAGGTTTTCCATATTTCAAGGTATCGGATCATCAAACGTATGTTTCATGCTAAATTTTGCCAGTAGGTAGAGACGGAATTTCTTCGAGCTCGGCTCTATAAACTATATCGTCCATGTAACGGTCCAGCGGGTCGATTGTTGAATCGTCGAATTACCTTGATCGATATAAAAGCATTGCCAAGAGAGGGATTTATCGATCGAATTAATTCGATAACGATTCAATAATCGACCCGGAGGGATGGAACTCTGGCAAGCAGTGGGGATTTCAAATATTATTCAGGCGTAACTGAAGAATAACAAGAAATCTAAACTAAAAACACGTATCTTATAAGCGATGTCGCAAGTTTCTTTCGCATTTGATTCTCGAAATGAAAAACTACTATTTGTTATTTTACTACTCGTTATTATTTTTTTGAATTTTCCTTTAATTGTATCCACCTGCTATGATCATTACGCAGTTAATGATTTCAAATCACAATATTTATTACCCGTGTTTTATTCATTAAGAAAAATAGAATACGAATGTAAATATTGTAACGCTGCAACGAGCCACAGGTTATCAACATTTAGGCATCTACGAGCCAGCAGGCTTATTTGCATTAGATTTGCAATAGAATTGAAAATTCTAATTGCATTGATGTAGAAACTTATGCAGTGGCTTAGGACTAGTAACGTGTGTTAAATGGGACGGAGGCGACATAAATCGAAAAGACCATCGTTCGAAATCGGGGCTATAACAAGATACCCTAAATGAAAATCACCCAAAAATTTATTTTAAGTTAGAGCATGTGAGGACTTTGTAACACTTTTAAAAGAAGATTTCTTTGCGTAAAGCGATTCTCAACTTGGACTGGGCCTATTTATGTTAGAAGAAATTACGTGCGAATTTATTTAATCAAAGTTAACCATGCGCGTAAGACGTGCATTATTTATAGTTACTTTTGATCCGATTCATTCACACTTAGTTCCCTTCAGCACTAATAGGCCCAACTGATACTCAAAACAAGCCAATCTGCATAGGATCGTGGCAAAGTCGACGACAACGCCTTGATGCAACTATTCGTGTTCATGGGATGTCTGTGTGGCGTACGCAACAGATTGAAGGCGTTTTAACTTTCCTTGCCCCGAGAGTGATGATGCAGTGCACTGCGCCGCCGCTACAAATGGAGTTCTCGCATGCATTTAGTTTGAACTGAGTTTAACTGAAAAGAACCAACCCACATGCTCAAGAAAAAATGACCCGTGAGTGATTTTAAGCTCAACAAGTACATTACATTCCCGTGCCAAACTTACTAATTTTATGGGGTATACCCATTCCAAATACATACTCTACGTTCATTTGTACTTTCTCGCTCCTCTTGCGTGCAGAGGCGTATAACTATGTCAGAAACTTTGGTCACATTTGGTTACACACATTTTGGTGCAAATTTTAAATAATAATGCCATGACTTGAGTCCCAACATAGAGTGGCAACCCTCAAAATGTATGAAACCTCGTTCTTAAGGAGAGAATGTGGCTAATCGCGGAGGCGGAATTCTTTACAGAGAAGAGGTTTCCCCGTACTAAAAAATCAGTTATAACTTCTAAAAATGTAAATTTAAACCGTACCTCTGGCTGGCGCCAAAATCCGGCCAGAATATTGTTGAAATTATCTTAAAATTTTCTCCGTGTTTTTAAATTTCACATGGGAATAGACCATTAAATATAAAATCTCTGTAAAAACTCATTTTTTGGTTTATTTTTCTTCATATTTCATAACAGAATGTACGGTAATCGTTAGAAAATTACCAGAAAAGGTAAATTGTTGTGAAAAATTCAAGAAGTTTTCAGTGAGCCTTGAAGGATTTAAGTTTCATTTTCATTCGCGCCTAACTGGTTATTGCAATTGAGACTTTGCCGTCACGTTTGTTAGCAGATTCGGCTCTCGAGTAAAGTGCATTATACTCCTCCTCGCATCTAATAATAGATTTGTGAGAGTAAAAATATTATTTTTGGAGCTCACCGAGTCAGAGAAGTACGAAATGTACTTGATCCCCGCGACACGAAAGAAACATTTGGCTCACTTCGCGGGCGAGGCATCGTTCATAAACTGTATATAAATGTTATGTCCCGCTGAAATTCGCTCATGAACAGGACAGAAAAACCTTTCACTGTGTCATGGACGGTTGAGTGTCGAAATCTCAAGATCGAATATCCATGAAAAATTTAACTAAGACACATAAATAAAAAAAATTAATCATGGCTATCACATGAGATGTCGGTACGGTGGCCTGAATGGGGTGCTCTCGACTGTTCTTGAGCTTGTTCTTAAAACAGCTTGCTCTGTGGTAACATGTTTAGCTTTTTCTCGAGATGAAATGCACTAGATATTAGGATTGCGGCGGTGCAGTCCTACATTTTTCGAGTGCAAGTTGATGCACTGTTCCGTGGGGGCAAAATGACGCGCCACAAAGCGAAATAGAACCCTCCACTCTCGCCTCTGCGCATCGGCGGACCCAGCGAATTGGCAACATTGTCTTTTCTCTATTTAATTCTATGGAAATGTATCGATTCCTCGGAGGCCAGGTGCTCCGAAAAAAATCGATTATTTAGCACAGGTTCAAATAGAGGAAATCCGGTGTTGCCGAATCGAAATCGCTGTATCCACTCCCGCCTCTGCGCTACATGCCATCTCATTTTTTTTCAAAAACTGCACTCATGCGCCTTCCAAGCCCCTCAAATGTTCTTTCCGGCAAAATTCGAGGACATGAACATGATGCGCTAGCACTTCAGTGAAAGTGCAGGAGAAAACTTTAACCGTGTTTCGTCTGTGTGATAGTGCAAATTAGTGCGGTAATTCAAGCGTAACAACTTTTAATTGAAGTGGTTCTGTTCTCTATGATCCACCAGAACTCAACGTTTAGTTTTATTTGGAACAATTGATTCATATTAGCTTAAAAACAATATTTAAGGGCCCCAAAGTGATTTTCCGCCGCGGTGAGGGAGCGGTACGTATGACGGAGGTTTTTCACCCCATGTTCGGTGAAATTGTTGGGCTGGGAGGTGCTTTGGTGTTCGTCTTTTCCTCCTCTTGGTAACCGATTCTTGTCACGACGTATTACATTGTACATTTATTTTATGAGCTTCTTGTCTGACCACTGCAAATGTTGGGATAGGTCCAATTTATTCGTTCCCAGCTTTTTATCTGTTTTCCTCATTTGGAGGGGGGAGGGACAGAGCCCGGCCTGTCCGAGGGCTGCCCACCGTTTAGACCCTTGCAGATTCCAAAGGCAGAAAGTCTTCAGCTCTCTTCTAACCGATGCCCCAAAGATTTGTTTCACGCCACAAGCACCTCAACCTGTTCCCTTTTCCCCCTAAAATTCAAGTGTAGATGTGGCAAAATCCATCGGGCCATCTTTCAAATTTATTTTATGTTAAATTTCAATCTTGAATGTACCTACCTACAAATATTGGTGAGGCCGCCCACCGTTTAGACCCTTGCAGATTCCAAAGGCGAAAAGTCTTCAGCTCTCTCCTAACCGATGCCCCAAAGATTTTTTTCACGCCACAAGCACCTCAACCTGTTTTTTTTTCCCCCTAAAATTCAAGTGTAGATGTGGCAGAATCCATCGGGCCATCTTTCAAATTCATTTTATGTTATTTCAATCTTGAATGTACCTACAAATATTGGTGAAAATTTATGATCTGGGTGTGAAGGAGGGTCACACCTCATGCACACTATTTCAATTGCGGTCGCAGTCTAAAATTAATACGAAGCTTAGAAATTCACTCTGAGAGGCACACTGCCGTGCTAAGGAAGAACGCCGTGTGAACATTCGAGAGTTGCCAAATTTCCTCCGATAAAATGTTTATTTTTGAGGAAAGTTGTGAATATTTTTCCTTTAAATTTTCAGAATCATTTGGTGACATTGCGAACAAAATTATCTGAAAAATTGGGAGGAAAATATCCATAATTTTACCAGGAAATTCGTGTTTTATCAAAGGAAATTTGGCAACGCCTGAAGGCTCATACGGCGTTTTTCCTTAGCACGGCAGCACAGTCATAATGGTCTTTCCACGATTTGTATGGTTTGAAGTGTAGATTTTCCCAATCTCATTTTGCCAACCTTGTTCAGTTCTATCACGCCCAATCACGCAAGTACCTGCCTAGATTCTTAGCGCGGGGTTTCTAATATATGTATATATTTGTAATGTATCTAGAACCATCCCGATGAAACTGAAGTCAAAAATCCCTCTGAAACAGAAGTCGATTAGCTTTAACAAGTAATACGAGATATCTCTCGCAGATTTGTAGGAGTGTACTGCCGCAAAAACAAGTGCTGTCTGACCCTCATCCTATCTACGCCTGCCCGGAAGTTGCATAACCTTAATCTTCTCGCTTTAACAATGTGGATCGTCTCCAACACATTTCTGGCAAAGTTTTCTGGCTCGACACTCGAAACTTTCGGATAATTGTAATCGAATCATTGCCCCAAACCATCCTCAACACATTTCAGCTGCAAATTGGGCATGATCAAGCGAAGCAGGTAAAGAGGCTTGGCGTGATTTGCGATAGATCGATCGATCTGTCATTTAAACCCATCGAAAAGGATAGATAAATAGGGTGTTCGCAACATTCCATACATAGCTTCGAATGGGGAAGTATCGTTAATCGACCATTCACGCCTCGCACCTGGACTATACTCATGTTTAAGATTTCGGAAGAAGTACCCTTCTGGAATTGGCTCGTTTCAATGAATTATTTGAAAAAGGTCATGAGAGCTCCGTTTTTTTTCAAAATTGCTAGAAGGAAGCTTAATTTAAGTGAACCCAACCCGTAAGACTTCATCCGCTTGAATATACTGAAAAATAAAGTTACTGGCTGTATATGAACATATACCGTTTGTTCCGGGCTCAGCGGTCGGAAGTTCCGGGTGCTGGAGTCGTAGCTTTGACTGTTCCGGGTGCTCTGGGTGCTACACCCGGAACTTTCGGTCGCTGAACTCGAAACGCGGACGGTATGTCTATATGGCCCGTAAGCACGGCCTCCACGGCCGGAGTTTTTTCTCAGTGTAGACTATTTTTTACTAAACCTGCACCTTTTGATGTTTTTATATATTTTGGGGATGTCTTTAAGGATTTACTGGGGAACCAAGAATGGAACTACTTTTGAACTTCTACGTTTTGTTTAACGAAGGTGTGAGCTTTTAAAGTTTCCGCATCGTGTCCGAACTTTTCCTTATACTCACTCCACTTTGTGCCATCGCTTCGTCGTGGATTTTGGCTAAAACTGGTGAGCAAACGAAAATTTTTAAATAAAAATTGCGGATAAACTATGAATTATAATGTGACCGTCCGCATTAAACTTATTTTTTAATTCCGAAAAATGAAAAAATCCAACCAAACTTAACGGGAATCATTCTCTCATTTAGCGTTGTTCATTTGTGAATCAAACCGTAATTTTCATTCATGGGCAGTTTCTGTGTGTAATATCTTAGCAGGCTGACTTCACATGAAAAATTATTCCTTGCAGATTTTGCGGAGTAAACGCGTAATTGCTGTATAAGGTAGCAATTAAAATTTTACCTATTTTTGAAAATTTTCAAAGTTTTGTTTAGCCTAAGGCAAGGTCTCCTCCGGAGAACCCTTCAAACTTGAATTCAAATGCACTAAAATTTTCTGGAAATGATTGAAATGCTCATCAGCAAGTTATCCAATGCTTATTTTTTGCAAAATCTGCTATCTCTTCCCGGGAGAATCGGTGCTCTTGTTCGTTAGCAAAATAAACGATGAAGTGGCGAAATTTTTGCAAAATATGCTCGAACGCCATTTTAGCTCAGCACGGGAGTCTTAGATAACAATACCTTTTTGCCCTATGTGCTCTCACGGAAATGATAACACTCTGAGTTTCAAAGATGGGGAAAAGGAAAAGAGCTCAAGATAATTCGGCACACGGTATTTCAGTGCATGTTAAAAAAAAAAGAAGATATCGTGATTTTTGAAGGAAAAAGGGAAGGTATATTGAAATGCACATTGACTGTGTTTCAGATACTGGAAGGGGGTAAAAAGACCTCCCTTCTCCCCGCAGGTTTTTATTTATCAAGAGTAAATTATGTGAATATCAGAGATTTTATCAACGAAAGGCCAGGGGGGACGAATTTTTCTCAAGAAGGTGCAACATCCATCGATGAGTCCAAACCGCACCACCGGCCAATCAGAAGCGCTAAGCCGGACTTAAGTGCGTTCGAGACTCATCCTAAGTATATTTAAGCACGGTGGTAGGGCCAATAAAATTCGGTCCCAGGGCCGGAGCTTTTTTTCTTTGTTTCATTTCCAGCCTAATGCTGGAAATGTTTGTCTGCTCGTGTTCCGTCCACCGAAAGATAGGCAAAGGTAAAATATTTGAATTCCCTCCTCTCGAATCCTTTGAAGAATGCGACAAGACTCAATGATATAACCAGATGTTCGCAAGAACACTTACCTGAAGAAATGCGGAACTTATCTGTTATCGATTCGTTACATCGACCGAAATGATTATTAGGAACCATCCAACGGTCAGAGAAAGGTCAAAGAGAGTTGTCATATTTTCCTATGAAAGTTGGAATTCAAACAGACTCAAATCATTAGAATAAGAGCGACTTTGCCGTGTATACTGCGTTGCGATGTAGCAACCCTCTTTCTCTTTCCCGTGTCCTCTCTACGGTTCTGATATCATGATAAGGCAGCAAGATAGGCGCTGATACGCTCGCGGTATTGATTAGACGTATCTAAAATCCTCTCTCTGAGGAATTTCCAAGTTAAATACATCGGTGGAATTTTATTGTGGAGAGTTCAATCTCTTTGTACCTACCTCTTTCTTGTCTCCTACCCCAATGTTCTAAAAACCCGGTTCTAGGCAGTTTGATTCCTTCTGTCGCCAATTAAGGGATGGTGTGCAGTCGCATTACAATCTGGCAAGTTTGTGCGTAGAGCATGAGCATGACAGATTAGGATTTTGAGTTTTTTTGTTGGTTTTTTTTCCTTTCCGTAACTACATTGTTCAAACCGTCCTCAAGCTGGCTTCGATTGACATATTTGTTGGTTTCCCCCCAAAATGATTCTAGAGCACGCAGGCCTCTAATTTACAGTAACAAAAACTATTTGGAGTTTTTGTGCATTAACGGCCTCTCTCTTGAGGATGATTGCTAATCACCTCTAAACTTAACTATTGTGACAATAAGGTGAACACCAGTTCATTTTTATTTTTTTAAAGTAATAAATGTTCTGGCGAGTTACTCCCCTGTCAAAACGGTTCCTTGGGAATAGTGCACGAGTTCTTATTGGAGCCCATTGGGAATTGGTCGAGGTTTTCATGGCAACCCTTAGAGAACAGTCTGGGGACCCTAAGGGTTCTTTTAGGTCTTTCTGGCTGCCCCATAGGTTCCTGCCAGTCTCTCTATGGGTCGAACTCTTCCCATTGGAATCTCGTGACCGTCATAAGGCCGTTATAGCAGGGTCCTTTTTTTCTTCTTTTTTTTTTCGAAAACTCCCTTTGGACAGATTCAACCAGAATCAGTCTACTGTCATCAGACGTAGCTTGATTTTCTCTAATATTTTTATTTTCTACAGGAAACTAGTCTACCGACTCGACATGTTCCTCATATCCTTTATGTTCCAATGAACATTCTTGGAAAGTTCTCAGGCGTTACGTTGTTTGGTTCTCTGATAAGAAAAATAAAACTTGAAGAACAACCAGGCAGCGTGAACTGCAGTTCGACCGATTGTGATTATATCCGTCCATTTACCGCTTTTTTATCCGTGTTACTTGCCGTTTATGATGTATGCATCAATGCTGAAACTATCACCTTGTCCAGTATATCCATTATAGTTATTTATTTCGTGTGCCTGTGAGAATGTCGGTGGCGGAGGCTCAATTTTATGGAAGTAAGAACGCAACTGCATGGAGCAATGCAGCCTCGAACTCCATTCTTCGCGAGTCTCGAGTGTCTTTAATATCGATTCTCGAGAATTACGAGACCGAGCATAATGAGACGCCGGAGAAACCGCGGATTGAATGCGTGAAAATGAGGCAGGTAATAATTGATGCAGTTAATCGCGACATGTCCCAAGGTTACCACTTATCATAGACTGCACTGTTTAAAATTCAGCACATACGACTGTTTTTCTTTTTTTTTATGGAATCTGATGTTTGTTGACATATGATTAATGGGCTGCTCGATTTGATGCTGGCTGCAATTTCCTTCATCGTGGGAATGATGGAAAGAGGTAAAACGCGTGCAAGAACTCCTTTGCCGCGGTGATTTTCTTCTTCTTTCTTGCCTAGGATCCTTCCATAAGAATAATCGCAAACCGTCTAAACCGTTTTTTGGTCACTTTCTCCCGCACTTTTCCGAATTGTCTAATAGCAAGTATCAGATTTCCGGGTATGTCTGCCGAACGCATGCATGCATAAGCGGAACTAATAAGAATGAGCCCAAAAACCTGTACCCCCTTCCCCCAAAAATCAATTAGCCCCCTTCAGGATATGTAAAGGACTTTGCGAAATATGTACCTACGGGACGCTTGTGTATAGGCTACCTGGACTTTCGTCTAAGTGGACCCTTTTTGTTAGATGTCCCTCCGTCGCCACGTGTCCCAGTTTCACGCAAAATTGAGGCAAAAATCGGCTTACGTATAATGACACTCAGTAATACATCCCCTCTTCGGCTCCCCTTTTTACACAGGAAAAAGTACTTCAATCGCAAATCTCGTGTCATGCAAAAGCTGTCATGAAGCAAAAGTCATGAGTCATCATTCGACGAATCAAAGCGTTACCTCTTGTCGAACATACATTTTAAATTCTCGGAAAAAAAGCAGTGCGGTATCTCTACAAAGTCGCTGTCCTCACGAATAACGTATTTAAACTTCAATGTAATGAAATATCCTCTTGAAAATCGCAATTTTACGAGGAGAATCTTGGCTATTTTTAACTGAAAATTTTACCGATTTTTTCCGGATCTCTCGCAAAAATCAGAAAAATTTTGGTCAAAATTGCTCAGGTTTCACCTTGTTAAAAATTTAATCCTTCGCATTAATTTTAGAACCTTGGAATGAAGTTACGCTCCTTCCTACGAGAAACGACGAAACATGCTGACGGTGAAACTACCAGACCACGTCAGTGGCGTGCTTTGCGATATATCGATTGACCTGCCATTTAAATCTATGAAAAAGGATTATCAAGGTGCTCGGAACGAACACCTCAATAATCGATTCTTTACTGCAGCTTCAAATGGAGAAATATCGATAGTCCATCATTCACGCCACGCCACTAGACCACGTATCTTAGTTTGCGACGTTGTGGACTTCCTACTTCCTGTCATACTTTATTTTTAAAAAAAGAAAACTACTTTCAGTGATTTCTTGAAAAACTTCGTGTTTTTTCTTCTCTGGGCGAAGAAAACTCTATGAAAATTTTAAGAGATGGTATTGATTTGTCCTCCTTCAAAAACATAAAATGAGAGCGGAGATTTTCAAACACCGAAAACGAGATACGTGGTCTGGTAGTTCCACCGTCGATATCGTGTCTGATCCCCGAAACTAAAATGTTCCACCATTGTCAGGTTACCACCTGTGAGATTCTGTGCTCATCTCGGGGAAAGTCTCCGTCTGGAGCTAGTAAAGTGCGTGGCGTCTGGCCGTAGCGCGGAGAAGCGACATGACGTAGGGAGCTCCGCTGTGACGTCAAACGGGAGCCCACGCGAAAAGAGGGTGGTTCGCCCACGCTTCGTCATGACGACCTCCTCCCGCTCGTCCCACGGGATGGCGGAGGGAGAGGTCGACGGTTTCCCGCGGCGCGGCGGCGCGCGGCCCGCTCCTCCAGCTCCGCGCTGCGCCAGGACTTGTTGCGTCGCCGCCCGCGGCCGCTCGCTTATCTCCCATCCGAGAAGATGACGATTTTTGCAAGTTGGCAACATTGTCTTTCCTCCATGTTTGATACTCGATTCTGGGCGAGGCAGTCTGTGTGACGTCACACTGGAAAAAAACACATTGGATGTAGAGTCCAGACTCTTAAAAACATCGACAAGAAAAAGTACTCTTGATTCAACCAGAATCTAGCTTAAATCAATAACATAGCCTCTTAATTTAAGCGGATTTCGTTTTGATTCAAGCAAAAATCCGATTGAATCAAAAGTATTTTCTTGTCGATGTTTTCAAGAGTCTGGACTAGAGATCCAATGTGTTTTTTTTTTCCAGTGCATTTTTGTCCAGTGGTGTCAGTATAGCCATGTTTGCAGAAGAGCAACTCGTCAAGTTTGAAATTCTGGGGAGGAGGGTGCTTTTTTTTCTTTTTTGTTATGAGGAATAAGCGTAAATCCGCCAAAGTGTTACCTATTTTCCCTCGGTGATGATCTTTTCCACCACCCCCCTTTCCTCTTCTCTCCCTCCATTTTTCTTTTCTCCCCGATCCTCAATCTCCCACCACCATATTTCTTCTGTCCCCCTCCCGTTTTTCTTTAAAAAAAAGTTTCGTCCAATTTTTTAAAACCAATGATATATTTACACGTGAAAACTAAGCAAATTTTTGCAGCAGAAAATGAGACAAACCTGCTGATATTATCCTCAAATTGCCGATAGAAAGCATCGAATTGTCAAAATTTTCCGGTACAGGTACCCGCTACTTAACAGCTTTTGAATGTACATATATCTTAATTCCTTTTTTTCATCATTACTTTGACTGACCATTTGTTTCTTTTTATTGCAGGTACGTAACTCTCAGAGATACATCTATTCATTTCAATTCCGTTGAGCAAGGTAAGCCGTCTCCCCAGTTCTGAAAACCACTGATTTGATAAGTCAGTTTACCTGTCGATTTTAAGGAAACATTTATTCGCAAGCAATGATCGGCTGCAAGTAAATGCTTTCGGAAACCAAAGATAAAAACTCAATGAACTCAAAATATTCTTTGAAGAGGAGTGTTCTCCACGAAAGGAACCAATGACGTTGCCTGTTGAAGCGTAATAAAGAGCGAAGTATTGAGAGTTCACGCCTCGCGCTATCGCGCCTTCAATTTTGCAGATACAACACGGACATCCGTCAAGCACGAATAGTTGTATCACTGCGCCGTCATCGACGCGCATCCAATCCCTCACTCTTTTTTCACATATGCTGCTTCCGTTTGTCTTATTTCTTGTGGCGCTTCAAGGGTTACGTGAGCACCACGTGTCTTGGGCATGATGTGAGGGTTAAGTTTGATCCTAAGATCGCTTAAGGAGATATGCAAGTTCTTATTTTGCAGGAAACAACCAAGTAATCGTCACCTTCTGGTCAAAGTATCACAAGCGCCATGCGTTTAAAAATTGCCGCCGCCTTTTATTATTTTACAGAGAAATTATTGGTTGAATTTGTTTGACAATTTCACTAAATTTTATCGGCAGCACAAAGAAACTTCAGTAAAATTTTCGGGCAGCTTCGTTGAACAATATCTCAGTAAAAAAATAAAATGGCGGCGGAAATTTTTAAACTTCGCTAGATGTGATACTTTGGGCGAAAGGTGATGTAACAACGAGTCAAAAGGTGCAATCTAGGATAATTGATAATAGATGCATCTAGGATAATTTTCGATTCGTTAATATTTTTTAGGCACTGAGGCAGCTGTTGTTTAAATGTCTCGTATTTTATGCAAGATCCGAAAATATCTTAATCTCAGCAGCACCGTAATGCTCTTAGTTCCTTTCTGTGAACTGCAGTCCAAGCATTCGAATATCTCGAAGGGTGCAATCGGGTGATGTTTTTCTAGGTTAAGTTATACTTAAGGTCAGACTGGGTCAGGCTAAGTTAGGTCTTTCACCTTTAAACAATTTATTTCAATTATTTCATAAAAACTGCAATTTTGCTGAGGTTCGGTTTTTGATAAGGACGGGCAGCTCCCTACTATCAGTGTAGGCTGTAAAATCATGGTGCCGTTAAATTTCCATGCCAGCATATCTCGAGCATGACGCTGCAAAAATCGATTCCTCGATTTCACGGCAATTTTCACCGGAATGTGAGCTTCTCTCCACACCTAAATTGAAAAAAACACATGTATGTTCACGGGGGAGAAAAAATTGAACCATGTGAGGTAGTCTAGTCACCAATAAAAGTTTGGGAACATACACCACGGATCGTGACGTCACCGAAATATTTTTACCTTTTAAAATTATAGCATCTTATGAATATTTTTGGGAGGATTTTCACGGTTTTTCCTCGCTTCGCAGATAATTTTTCCAATTACTGAAAGCAATGATATTATGTTGATATTTTATAAATAAATAAAAGAGACGCTCGAGTTTCGAAACACTGAAATTGATAAAGTATTTCTGTATTTTTAATGGCGACATATATTTACTGAGAAGAATTTGCAGCGTTACACTGAAGAAAACCTCTCTTCACAGTTTTTGGTTTTTGCTGCAATACAAATTTTTTCCGCCAAGTAAAATTTTATTCATGTAAACTTACGTAGTTTCCCTGTAGTGATTTATTTTATTTTGAGACGACTAGAAATATTTTGTCGTAACAAGGAAAATTTTATCGACACAACTTGAACATTTAGCGCATCAAGCCGTTTCCTGGACAAAACGAGTTTATTCCTCCTCAGCATATCGAAAAAAAATTGTCGAGAAATTTAGGTTTTTTTGTCGCGACGAATGAAATTTCTCCCAGAATATTTTAGCGTTCTTTTTTAAACTTGTAATATTTCGCAAAGAGGGCCCCAAGTCTTCATTTTTACCTCTTAACAGGCACTCAACTCTATAAATTCAGATATTATTTTGTTCCGCACGTTACTCAGAAAAATCGAATTCATGAAAACGAAAAAAATCTTCTAACATCTTTTGTAACAATTTTCGCTATGCTAAGGGAAACAAATCATCGCGTCTGAGAAACGAATCGATGACGGTGAGACTGCAAAAACGCTGATCCTCTACAGTCACCTTCCGGCCAAAGTATCAAAAGCGCCACGAAAAATTTCCGCCGTCATTTAATTTCTTTACAGAGAAATTGTTCTACGAGGCTGTCCAAAAATTTCACTGAATTTTCTTTGTGCTGCCGATAAAATATTGTGAAATTTTCAAACAGATTCAAGCAACAATTTCTCTGTAAAAAAACAAAATGGTGGCGAAAATTTTTAAACATCGCATAGCGCTTGTAATATACTTTGGCCGTAAGGTGACGATATGCGGTGCTCCAAAATCTCCGCTTCTAATTTGTCCCATCGAAGGAGAGTGAACCATCACTACTGCTTGAAATTTTCACAAAATATTCCTCACGCAGAGGAGAAAAACCAGGAGTGTTTTCAAGAAATGCGACGTTGAGAATTTTCCCATCCTATTAGTAAATGACATTATGAGAGGAAATCTGCAGTGTCGCAACTCAAGATCCGCATTTTCGCAGTCTTACCGTTAAAGTATGAAGGAACTATGTGACCACGTCGTAATGAAACTATTTTTAGTTGTGACAATCAGCAAAAGATCTTAAAAAACCTGTTACTGATTCAAGCGAAATGTGTTGAGAAGAGAGGATAATGCCCCTAGGAAAAATTCAGCAAAAGATCCATTAAAGCAAAAATTCTTATTATGCAAGCTTAAGTAGCTAATTATTGCGACCATTTTCAATACGTGGGGCATGCGCCACGGGCCGAGTAATCGCGCACCGCGCCCGCTTGCCATGAAGACCATGTTTTACTTATCCGGTAACTGTACACCAAGTTTGACGACCTTAATGCCATAGAGCTAGATAAATGTAATCGTGTAAAAACAACTTAATTAGTGAAAATTAGGTTCAAGCTCAAGTGGGAACTAGGTCGAACATCTACACGTTTTTTTTGTTCTATTTTTTCAAATAAAGGGAAATCGACCGTCAGGTATTCGACTGTATGTATAAAATAAAAAAATAAAAATAAATGAAAACCCCGTACTCTAATACATTCGCATGTCGCATAGTTCACGCAATTGTTTACACTGAAAAAAAATATACGCTGTTTTAGCATCTAGGGTGTTAAAAATGTGTCTGGTGTTCCAAAGATGTTGCCTTTCTGCCTTCGCAGTTAACTTTACATCCTGTGAATGCAAATTCAACTGCGTAGGCAATGAAAGCAACATCCTAGGATCACCAGACACATTTTTGACATCCTAGGTGCTAAAACAGCATACCATTTTTTGCGGTGTAGTTGATTCACAGAATGCTAAGATGTTCAGTTTCAAAGCTCTGAAAACTTAAAAAAATTCGGAGAATACCGCTGGAAATTTTTAGCGACGGAACTTGGTCGGTTTCCTGATGAAGAGGCATGATTTGCACAATCGCAGCAACGTGATATTGCATTAACGGCGTTTTTAGTGTATGGCCGCGGTAACTTACACTCACGAATAGTCATAATTCAAAGAAAAAAAAATCTCGCTTGTTTTTTCGTGCAGTAAAAAGGAGATTTCGATTGGAAACTTTCCCGAGCCTATTTTTTAGTTTTGCACTTGTTTTGTCGCGTGAGGAAAGACAGGGATTTTGTGAGGGAGAGGGACTTTACCCGCACGGTGATTTTTCGTTCAAGGTCTTTCATAATTTTACCAAGAATTCAAACGTGATACGCGTTAATGGATAAAAAAGAAGATGAGGGGGAAAAACATCGCGTGCGACTGCGAGTGTACTTTTGCGAGAAAAATTCACAATCCATAATCCAAATTTTTTTACACTCTTAAAAATTACTACTAGTACAAAATGTGTCTCGTATTTTTATTTAACCCAGTTTCACGTATGCACCTACCTAGATTGTTAACACTCATCTAATATTTGACCGCGCATTTGTTGATTCTTCCATAGGCTGTTCCCACTGATGTTCTATCGACTTAACCTATTTGTTTTCTCCTGACTTGCTTCGCGATTAAAGAGACCTCAATGAACATCCATTTGGAGGGGAATTCTATCCAAAAAGACATTCATTTAGGTAAGGTTCTGATATCGCACCGATTGAGAATATAATGAACGTAAAATCTGTCCGTCACTTAACTGTTTTGGATAACAATTTTGATTATTCGCCTCATTGGACTTTTCGGGAAGAGACGATTGAACTATCTACCTCTAACGCACCCGTAACACAGGTCTGTGTGCCCCTCAAAAAAAAAAAAAAAAAAAAAAAAAAAAAAAAAAAAAAAAAAAAAAAAAAAAAAAAAAAAAAAAAAAAAAAA
>NW_017547234.1:2916422-2933816 GCF_001854935.1 Bemisia tabaci
CCCCCCCCCTTCTGAAAAAAAAATCTGAAATAAACTACCGATTTTTCCGTAGATTTTTACCTGTTGAAAGGTGATTCGAAGCAAAAATACAGAAGTTCGGTGCATCCAAAATTTGTAGTCACGTTTTTTAACCATAAAATATAAGGAGAGTAGGTGGACAAACCATCAATTATTCAGTGGACAAATTATACAAAAAATAAACAAAAAATTGCTTCCTGAATCACGTTATGAGGCCCTGAATTTTCTCTACCCGTCGTGACGGAGGCTCAGACACCCTCCCTCTGCGGGCTGATTATTGAAATTGATAGACAAAGCAATAGACAAAGAAGACAAAATGGATATGGAGGGATCCTATCAGTGGAAGCGGGTGGTTGCAAGGACAAAGGAGGTAGGTAATAGACTAACTAACCTTAACCCACGAGACACTCGATAGTTAGTCAACCATTTACCACCTTTGTCTATAAGAACCATCCATTTCAACCAATAGGATCGCTATACACTCCCTTTGTCTTATTTGTCTACAGCTTTGTCTATAAATTTCGATAATCGGCCCCCTGGAGCGTTACGCATATTCTCAACGCAACGGCCCCTCAGACTTGGAAGTGCCGTCGATCTGCTGGACGAATTCGCCGGGAAGGCAAGCACGGAGGGGGCAATGCATCGGGAAAATCGAAGGGAGCGAATGGTAGTGGGGGAGGCGGGGGGAAGACCGGGGGAGGGGTGCTGGAAGGGGGCATGCAGGGGACATGTTGCGAAGTGCATTCGCCGATGTCGGTGCATCGGAGCTCGAGCGGCTCGTCCGTTGCTCGTTGCATTGTCTGCGTCTCGACGTCGCCGTCGCCGCCGTCGTCGTGTACTTTCTTCTGTGACGCAAGGCTGCGTAATCCGCCAGTTGCCGCGCCGCACAGTGGATCGAGTCACCAGGAGAGGTCGGACAAAATTTGGAAAATTAAAAAGCCTGTAACTCCGTTTATACAAAACTTTGAGGTTCTGAAAGTGGTTCCATTGGTTCCCTCCCAAAAGTTTCTTCTAGAAGCACCCCTGAGAGTCTATAATGTGACGAAATAAATAGCAAAATTCGCAGTTTTTGTCAAAAATTTCATGTCCGACGTCTCTAATTGACTCTATACACTGTGCGGCAAGGAAAAAGAAGGTAGTTCTTTATCGTATCACAGTGAATCGAGTCAATAAGAGAGGTCGGACATGACATTTTTTACTAGAGCTGCAAATTTTGACGTTTATTTTGTCACATTTTAAATTTCAAACGATGCTTTACGGAGAAAATTTCACGAGGAAACCATTGGTACCACTTTTAGAACTTCAAAGTTTTGTATAATTGGAGTTATAAGCGTTTAAATTTTCCAAATTTTGTCCGACCTCTCCTCCTGACTCGATCCAGTGTGCGGCGCGCCGGTTCCGCGGGCCACGCACCGGGGGCCGTCGTCAATCTAAAGTGGCCAAAAAGAAAAGGGGGAAGAACCCCCTTACGATGCACCTGTTGAGGCAAGATTTTGAAAAGTCGACCGTCATAATGCGGGTGGCAAGTCATTTTTCCTGAATCGTCTCTTCATACTGCAAGTTCTCCTGAAACTATTCTGCCCCTCTACGAGGAAAAACGCCGCGTGAGCCTTGAGGAGTTGTCAAATTTTCCCTATGACAACAGTACCTAATTTCAAAGGAAAGTTATGAATATTTTTCCTTGAATTTTTTACAAACTTTTTATTGAATTGCGAGTAAAATGTCTTGAAAAATTGAAAGAAAATATCCCAACAGTTTCCTTGAAAATTCGTCGTTTATCGGAGGAAATTCGGTAACGCCTGAGGGCTTATACGATGTTTTTTCTCAGCACGGCCGTATTCTCCTTCTTGTGTTCTTCTCTCCACAACATTCTGCCGCCGGAAAGTAGCTAAATTGTTTTAAAAACCAAACAATGCGTTGTTTCAAATAAGTGACACCATGATTTAGAGGGTTCAATATTGTACAAGTTAAAATGGTAGGGCTGTCTCCTAAAAACCAATATAAGCTGCGAGGTCAGGTTAAAAACTTTTCTCTCTGCTCTACTTATGTTCAAGTTTCTATTATACAATTAGAACAAATACCCTTGGGGAATAAGCTAGTATGAAGGGCATCGTTCGTCTGACTTACTAGAATGGGACAAAAATGAGAAGGAAAACGTATTAGGGAAACTTAAAGTAGGGGGAAAAATTAGGACAAATGATCTAGCACCCATAATGCGTCCGTCTCAGACGTGAGTGATAGCCGTTTTAGATAGAAAATCGTACGAAAATCATGAAGAATACGTTAAAAAGAATGGAAGTTCCTCTCTGAACCAACGATCTTGAACGTATGGATTGGCTGATCTTAAGAGTAAAAAGCAAGTATATACGAAATTAGTCGGTAAAACGGTAGTTTCCGTCAGAGAAAAATTTCACAGACCTCACACTGATATCTTCCCCTTTGTGCAAAAGTTACTTTCAGAAATCAACACTCAAATTTGCCCAATAATCAATGAGACGGGGGGGGGGGGGAGCCTAACAATTAGTTTCGCAACCTAAACCTATTTTGCAAAAACTTGTCTAGCAAAGTGCTCACCGCGACATTCATCAGTCATCATTAGGCGAATTTTATTTCATGTTTTTCTCAACAAGCTACTCATCAACCATCATTAGGCGAAAAACAGTAGTGACCTCCGAATTTTAACTTTTGCCTCGCTTGATCACATTGCTGAAATCCTTAGTGCGGAGTCTCTGAAACATATTGCCTCTGAAACATATTGCTCCTGAAACATATTGCTTCTGAAACATATTGCCTCTGAAATATATTGTCTCTGGTGTCCATGCTTTCTTACGAGACAGTAGCACGCAGTTGGAAATTGCCGTGATTTTGCCATGCACTAATGATGAAAAGAAAATTCTAAAATTCAGGAGGAATTCAGGAACACGGTTAGAGTCCTGATCACGTCGCCCTCTATTGCAAAAGTCGATTTTTCCTCCGTGGAAACATGGAAATAACCGACACACTCGGGAGAGCGCATGGTGAAATCTGTAAGCTTAGGTAGGATAGGCAACTAAACGAACTGCGTAGCAAGGCGTAAAGTGGCACATGTAAATGAAGGCGCTTAAGGTCGAGATCGTGCTATCAAAAGCCATTCCGGTGAAACCTTTAGTGAGCTGATGCGCATCATTGCGATTTATTGAGATAATGGGTAAGCTGCTTTCAAATTGTTGATTGTCTACGGCAGTAAACAATTGCAGAGACTCTTCTTAATCTTCTTCACGTCTGATTTCAGTTTCTTTAAAGAATGTTCGTCTCCCTGCTCAGACAAAGAGGTCAAAAACAAGCGCTTCAAAACGATTTAAATCATTCGTGTGAAGTATTGTAAACCATTCGCGAGAGTTTTTGCGTTATTTAGGTTAAGTTCTCTCACTTTTCATTCCAGGCAGACTTGTTGCCAGCAACGAGGAAAATAGTACCTTCGGACGCGGGAAATTCGAAAATTCGCAATACGGCAACACTTCAAAAATTGTGAGTTCAAGGGCCGATTTCAGACTTCTTTGACGTGCATATCGTGATCTTTGTACGGTTTTGCCTATTTCAAATAACTTGCTACTGAATGCCTTTATGCATCATTTGAGTGAATCTCATTTCTTGAAAAAAAGGTGGACTTTTTTTTTCGAGGGTCAGTGAAATTCAGGGAATTAGAATTTTTTGAAATCAGGGATAAGCAAGAATAGGCAAGAAAAGTCACGGAATTCGAGGATAAATAAATTATGGCAATCCGGTGGCAGTGGCGTGGCGTGCTTTGCGATATATCGATTGATCGGCCATTTAAACATGGAAAAGTATCGATAAACAGGGTGCTCGCAGCGAACACCTTAATAATCGATTATTTACCACAGCTTCAAATGGGGAAATTTCGATAGATCGCAAAGCACGCCACGCCACTGTCCGGTGGATGAGAACCGTACGAGCAACGATTATTTTTCCTCCACGCACATGAAATTTTGACGGGAAAACCTGTGTTGCGTCGTTTGATCCCTACCACCCCGAGCCCATCGCTAGAATATCCGGTCGTGCTGAAATCGATTTTTTGCCCATTAAAGTTGAAATTAATCCCATGGTGTGACGTTCCTCCCAGATCCGCGTATTGCGAATTACGGCCGTCGAGCATCGCGGCACAGCGTCACGATTCTGTCTTCGCTGTCGCACCGCAACCACACGCTGCGCCGCACAGTGGGACAGAGGATACGGGAAGAGAAACTCGGACATCCAGTATTTGTCTCGATTAGCCCTCACACCAAAAAAAAAAAATAGATTGCGTTCAACAGGGATTGACGATTGAATAAACTATGTTATGTTGTAAACTGTTGTAAAACCACAATGTTGTGAGTTGTTTTCTCCGAACTCAACTCCGAAGCTCGAAAGAAGCTCCGAAAGTTGAGGCTGTAATGGAAAGCAACCCTGCTCTATCCGCGAGTCTGTATCTATACTCAATTAAACTCTCCATGCAGGGAAAGGGCTGGCTTCATCAGCAGGGTTGCCATACCTGTGGGCTGAAAGTTACCGGTTTCCTAAGACTTGGAGTTTTCTCACATAGCAACAACCCTGCCAACGTATTTAGTCCCATTTTTGTACATGGAATGAACCAATAGATAGGATAAGAACTGAATCTTGCAACCTCAATCTTGACGCTTTGGCTCAGCTATAGAAAATTGATTGTAGTTTGAACAACACATGGTGGGAAATTAACATTGCTCAATTGAGAGGCTTACTGAAACTGTTGTTGTGCGTGATTTGGCTCACGTAGAGTTTTGAGTTTTTTGTGAGCGGGCAGTTCAAAATCCGCATGACCAATGTGAAATAAAAAGGTTAATATCTTCGGTAAGAGTTGGTTTCAGTAACTTTCGTTGCGCGAATCGTGTTTTACGTGAGATTCTGGTTAAGAAACATGTATCAGAATGCTTGAATTCGTGCCTTGTCTAGTGGTCCATTTATAGCCCATTAAAGATATTAAGTATCTGGAACATAGACTTATTGTTAGTGCGTTTGACACCAAGTTATATCTAATAGGTATATCTTACGTATATATGTATAACGTCAGAAGCGCATTTAGAGCAATTTGAAATGGGTTTTTAACATTAGCAAAGTGCCAGTAGCTTATTAAAAGCATTGCCGATTTTTAACAACTAAAATTCCTTTCGTGTTTGCCTTTTTCATCTGTTAATTTAAGCAAGAAAAAGCTCATGTTCGAGTCTTATCCGTCATTCGCATGTAAAACCTTGTTTCGAGAAGGGAATATTTCGAGAAAATTGTATCAGATCAAGAGCTCTACATTCACGAGCACTTGTAAGTTATTTTCAGTCGCTAATTTCAGACTAACCATTAAAAAGCTAAAGCCTAGAAAAATGTGAGCAATTTAAACTTCCAGAGCTACCTTGTTTTCGCACCGATGTAAATGCGCCGGTTTTAATCTTACGGAGACTTGGAAAGCATTAGCAGTGTTTTTTGTGTGTTTGAAAAAAATAGATGTAATTCTAAAAATATCTCATCCGCAATAAAACGCTTTTCCGATCCCTCTCGAAACACTCGTTCGCTACACTCTAGTTTCACCTTTTCAGGTGCATCCATTTATATGCATCGAAATTCTTGAGGAGTGCTCGAAAATACTTTCAACAAAATTACCGCTCGGGCGAAGAAGGAGCCACCTGTAAGGATGAACGCCTTGATTTCCATAAAAAGCCCTTTCCCGAGTTTCTCACTTTCCTTATTGCGCCGGGGGAGCGATCGGCGAAGAAAATAAAAGGCGTTTTCAACCGGTTTCGCTGAAAAACGAGTTGGACGGCGGGATCATGAAGACGTCCTCACATCGAAAAGAAGCATCTCCATTGTGGCATGGACTCTGTTATTCGTAAGAACACACGCATGATGCGGCTCATGTCGTGATGGAGATAAGTCCTTTTGATTGGGATGCGTCCATGAATATAAATCACTCTCGCGGATCCGCTCCGTGATGAACGTTTATAACGTGGTTCGGATCCACTGTACGCCGCGCCAGCTGATCATTGAACTTTACGGCATTTTTCGTCCTCGCTCGTCTTGTCTTTCCACTGCTCCGTTGCCGTGTCGACTCACGATAGTTAGTTTACTTACGAAGTTGGATAGTTATCTGGCATCTGGACCGCATTTTGCGAGAAGTAACTGACATTTTAGACTCATTTTGAAAAGGACGTAAGTGCTATTCATGTTCCTGTGCAGACAGATGATTTTTTTCTATTTCCTCTTCTCCTTCTTCTCCTTCTACCTCTTCCTCTTCTTCCTCCTCGTGTTCTCCTTCTTACTCTACCTCTTCGTAATCTTTATCTCTCTCCTCTGCTTCTTCCTCTCTCACTTATTTTCTTCTTCCTATTCTTATACTTCCTCGTTTCTTCTTTCCCCTCCTCGTTCACATCGTAATCTCCTTTTTTCTTCTTTTCTCTTCTCTTCTCTTCTCTTCTCTTCTCTTCTCCTTATTTTTTCACCTTTTCTTCCGTTCTTATGTCATCTCTTACTCTCTCCCCTTCTTCTTACCCCTATTTTTCTTCTTTTTCTCTCATCCTCTTTCCTCTTTCTCTTATTCCGTTCTCTCCTCTATCATATCTTATTCCTCTTTTCTGTCTTCTTTCTACCTATCCCTTCTTTTATTCCTATTTCTCCTCTCTCATCTCTTCCCTCCACTTTTCTGTCTTCCTTCTGCCTATTCTTTTTCCTTTTCCTTTTTATTTTTTCTTCCTATCCTCTTCTTCCACTTATCTTCTTTTCCCTCTTTTTTCGTCTCTTTTTTTCTGTTCTGTCTCTTCTTCCTCCTCTTCCTATTTTTCCGCCTTTGGTCCTACTTTGATTTTCCGTACGTCCTTACGGATGCAGATCAGCGAGTAATGCGTTTGCTTGAGATCATTTTTCGATGAAGAGTGACGACGCAAAAAAAACGCCCTCATTGTGAAAAGATACTTCCTAGCGTGGCATCAGAGGTTGAATAGTTGCATCCTTTAAAAACTCAATCAAGAGTGCAAGTAGCAGCATGCTGCGGGCAACAATTATTCATCTTTCTGTGTGCGGATGATCCAAGAGATCAAGTTTATTTGCGATTTTC
Source organism: Bemisia tabaci (assembly GCF_001854935.1). NCBI lineage: Eukaryota > Metazoa > Arthropoda > Insecta > Hemiptera > Aleyrodidae > Bemisia > Bemisia tabaci. The sequence continues at coordinate 2,923,552 of NW_017547234.1, forward strand.
CAGAGTGTTCACGTCCACTGAGCAGGCGATAGCAGTGGCGATAAAGTGTATAAGTAAGTGATAAGCGATAAGTGTGCTAAACGTTACTAATTACGGATACTAAGACTTAGTGAGTTTTTGGACTACCGCTCTCTTTTTGGGCCGCAGTGTATCTGGATTTAATTTGCGAGGAAAGCTCCGTACTTTTGAAGGATGCCTACCATTACTGATATATTAGAGCGCCTTCAATTTTGTATGATACTGAGCAATACCTCTGGTGTGAAATAGTTGCTTCAAGCGCCGCGGTATGCTGCGGCGCGGCGGGCGGGCAGCCAGCGCTGAATGCTCATTGGCGCCTACAAACCTAACAGGGATACTTCACGCATTGCGCAATGCGTGAAGTATCCCTGTTAGGTTTGTAGGCGCCCGTGCGCTGCCGCTCCGCTTTGTATTGGGCTCTAATATTTAATCTCGCGGAGTCAGCGTTTTTCAACTCATGACTTTGAAATGTTTGCACACTCTGTATGGATTATTCTCATTTTAATTGATGAAAAAAATATGTAGTAAAGGAAAATATAATGTGCGTTTTGAAAATAATAAGGTGATTTCGTACAAACTTAAGGATTTACACAGCACAAGAATTTCTACACAGTTTCTTATAGCCTTTAATAGCCGATGGCGAAAAAGCAACAGCCAGGCGATAAAGTGTAAAGCCCGGCGATAGGAACTATAGCCTGGCTGTATAATTTTTTATCGCTTCGTGTAGCCCGGCCGTATGATTTTTTCCACTTTCTACAGCCAGCTGTATGATTTTCTATCGCCCTCTTCAGTTGGCTATAAGAACTCCTATGGTATTTTGAAACGCAGCTCCTATCGCCAATTTTTACCAGGGTAGTCTCCTAAATAAAATGTTAAAATGCCTAGCGTGAAATAGGAAATTTTATTTCTTGTCCACTATCCGTAAATTTCACAGGAAGGTATTGTGAACTTTTCTAAAAAATGAGTATTTATCAAACGAAGTATGTCAACCTCCAAATGTCCGTGCGACGTTTTTCCATAGAACGACAGCGCCGCTTAGCGGTCATAAGGGTTTCTACTCACATTATAAACCGCGACTCCTCACAATTTTGAGGCCAGATCTGCTTTTCTTTTCAAATCCCTCTAATTTATAATAAGTATATCAAAACATAAAAATAATGGATTACTCCCCTTCTTTAGGAGGGCAGTGCTTCTCCATGTCTGAGCTCACGAAGCGCTGTTACGAAATCAGTTTAATTAGTGGCATTGTCTGAGGCTACTCACTTTACCTACATACCTACATGTCGGTCAAGTTTATGGATGATTATTCACGAGTAGCTGCCATGATAACAGTTCAGCTGCTTAGCATATCTTGGATTTCCTCTAGGTTACATTGCACAATCCGTGGTCAAGTTTACCGGCGAATCTGGTTTCGAGTTTTTATAGTGTCGCAGTCAGTGCTCGCAGAAGAAACCTTCGTTTGTGCGGATCGAGCTTGACAGAAAAGAACCTAGTCTCATCAAGATCGAACCGAGAAGAAGAGGTTTGAAGTTTTATCCATCCATTCCTCCATAGTATTTAAATACTACTGTAATTGTAGACTTTCGCAGAGAATTCGTTTGTGCGTCAGATCAAGAAATCTGGGCTATTTTCGGGACCCCCTCACTCACTCAATTTCTTCTTCTTCTTCCTCTATCCGTTTTTCTCCTTCTTCATCTCTCTCTTCTCTTTTGTAATCTGTATTTCTTTCCTCCTTCTTCTTCTCTCGCTTTTCTTCTTTTTCCTCTTATAAATCCTCGTTTTCTTTTTTCCCTCCTCGTTCACAAAGTTATCTCCTTTTTTTCTCCGTTTCTTCCGTTTTTACTTCCTTTTCGACTCTTTCTTTCATCTTCTTACCCCAGTTTTTCCTCTTCTTCTTTCCTCTTCTTTTTCCTCTTTCTCTCTTTCCATTTTCTCTTCTCTTTCATATCATCCTTCCTTTTTTCTGTCTTTCCTCTACCTATTCTTCCATCTTTTCGTTTTTATCTTTTTCTTCCTATTCTCTTCTTCCTTTTATCTATTCCTTTTCCTCTCATCCGGTTTTGGTTTCTTTTTCTTTTTTTCTTCCTCCTCCTCCTATTCTATATGTTCTGATCATTTTTGATCTCCTCAAACTGCGAAACAAAGGATCCTACGCTTTTTCGATTTTCGGGTTTTTTTTTTATCCCTTCCCCATTCGTCACGCTTCAGTGACGTAGGCCCTATCCTTTAAAATTTAAAAACACAATGACGTAACACTCTCCCCGACATCTTCTCTTATCCTAGAGCATTAGGAATTTTATGAACGATCCCTGAAGACTTCGCAGACAAACTGAAAAAAAGACTGGACGCCCCCCCCCTCTCCTCAAGAAAAAGTCACGTCGGGCTAGAACGTCGTCAAATACTTGTAAATTTATTTGCAAGCTACAGTGTTGCGATAAAATGTGTTAACCGAAGTTGCACTAACGTTGTAATGTTGCCGTAATTTCTCTTCATGTTTGTATTAGTTAGGATTCGATGTTCGTTTCTTTCCTATGTTTAAAAAATCCTTTAATAGTTTTGTATGATCAAATGGCTTTGAATCATTCTTCAAGCGATCCCCCATGGCAAAGGTGTCAATATGTTCGATTCCTTTTGGCGCGTATACGTAGTATACCGCCTTTGCGATCGTTTCGACCCCCCACTCGATACAATAACCGAGTCCCTCAGTTCCTTACCGAAAAGTGACTACCGCGAACTTCTGAGATTTTCCAAAGCGTGTAAAAAGTTTATTTATCCATCAATAATTATTATTTAAAGTAGTTTCTCATTCTGGGGCTCATTAGTTTATGTGCAGTGAATACCAACAGTCTACGTTACTTGGTTTTTTTAAAAAAAGCCTAAGAGTAGGGCGCGCTGATTTAAAATATGCATATATAAGCAGAAGCAAGCGAACTGATTCGAGGATGGCTGATCAGGTCGGCACTCGTTGAATGAGAATTTCACTTCTTCGTTTTGTTTAAAACGTTGCTTTGACAGATCTCCACAACCCTGTTATGATTTTCAAAATTTGGTACTCCTTGCTCTGATAGCCGGGGCCAGCAGGATAGTGGTAAGTGCAATCTGTGATGAGCCTCGAGACTCATTAGACCATGTGCTAATCGTGGCCTATACAGAAATTCACTCCCCTATCAGGCCAAAACAGTGCACAGGCAGGCACAAAACCCAGGTAGTGTCCCGGTCCTGGCTCGGTTCGCCGCGTCGCTTCCCAGCTGAAGAACAAAAGGCGACCCTCGCGGTCCTCGTCACAGTCAGACCTAATTACTTTCACTCGATTACCCATTTCACCGTCACGCTGGGATCCATCAAATTTTCGAAAAAATTGTTTCGCGAGTACCTAGGAATTTTTTCCTTACTCTCCGTTCAAAGACGAATTGAAAGAGGTCTCATTCATAAAAATCGGCCGAATAGAAAAGAAGTTACAGTATTCGAAATCCAAAGAAATCAACGAAACTTCTCCAAACAAAAAATAAAATGAAGAGGAAAAAAGAAATGTATAAATTACAATTAAATATAATTGACCTCAGAATTTGGCAAGCAATTCAACTATATAACGGAGAAAAAATTGGGAGAAATTACAAAAAATTCGCCTCTTGCAAGGGGCTTCCTTGTAAGAATTTTGATCTGAAGGCAAGGATTGAATACCAGCGCAATACACCATACAATACATGGTGTGCCTGAACGAACATTTTTTTTTGTGTCAAAATCGAAAATTCTTTATATTTTTTAACTACAGTGTCTCTTGAGTCGTTTAAGCCAAAAAAAAATTCCGTCAAGATTCTGGAAAGTAAAGGCGCTTTAAAAGTATTCTGGGGCTATGTATCCTAACTGTGTCCACACATGGTTTCTGTTCAGCATATCCATGTGTAAGTATTTTTACACGTAGAATCTAATTTTCACGTCAGGGAGTCGACACATCTCGATTTTTTCGATTTTATACGGAAAATTGATGGTTTTTCGGGTTTGAAATTATTATTGTTTCATGAAAAATAAATGCACCCAAAATGACTATAGCATATTGATTTTTATATATTTGCACCCACGAAATCTGTTGGTAAATTCAACGAGTGAGTGCATCGACCTGGTATATCAAGTTTCTGCAATTTTTTACGGCAAATCGGTAGATTTTCGGGATGTAGATTGCTTACTTTCAATTCATAAATGAATAAAGCATGGACATGGTTGAACTTCTTTGCATGGAAATACGTTTAAAATAACAAAATCAAGACATATTTAATGCAATTACATTTATATCGAGTCAATTTCTTTTCAATAATATATCGGGATTTAAAATAGGTACCGGTGATTTGGATATTTTAGCCCCAAAAATACCTTTAAATCTATTGTAGGTACCTTTCAGGAGTTCGACAGAATTTTTCCTTTCTTCGCTTAAATTATTCCGTAGCACTTTTTTTCAAGAATCTGATAAGATATTGCTGGGGGCAGATCAAAAAACTTAAACTCGTTCGAATGGCTTTCTACATTCACAATACACGGTCTCGTCAAAGTGCGTCGTCGAAGAGTTGGATCGTATGAATTCTCTTGTTGTGCTACTTGCCTATTTTGAAATCTCTGTAAATGACAACTAAAGGAGTTGATATGTGTGAGTTAATGACGCGCCTTATCAACACATTGTGTTGGAGTTCACTGCTTGTTTTTTTTTTCAAGCATTTAACAAATTTACGAGGAACATCGATTTGTTTACTATTCGTTTGCCAGGAGATAGAGGAGAACGGGTTTTTAAAGAAGGACGAGTTTTTTTTAATGCCAGTAGTCAAACAGAGAAGCACATCTCTCAATTGCTGCGTTTCAAAATGTTTTGCCATATTATATGTTTTTCAAAGGATATCACTTGATCTTCTCGCACGAAATTTCTGAAGAGTATTCCTTGAAGAACATGAAGAAATTCACTTTATTTTATGTCTTAACGATGAACGGTCGCTCTTCACGAGAATAAAATATAGCAGAAGATTTGCAACGTTGTAAACTGAGATTCGTGTTTTCTAGTTTCATCACAGATGCGCATCTGCAACAAGTTGCTCCTTGGACGTAGGCGGAACCAGGGGAGCCAGGGGGTTTCTNGGGGGGGGGGGGCGCAATCTAGGAAAAGTAAATCGTAGAGATCAAACATATCGTTGCCGTATTCAGGCCTTCAGTCAGTTGAAAAACTGTCCTGAAACGTTTCCTGTGTATTTAGGAAAATAAAACTTGCGCTTGAACTTAATATCTCCTTTACATTTCAGAAAACATGTAATTTTGCTCGTTCGGCAGTTTTCTGTCTCCGATAAGGCAATATTATCATCAGTCGCTCCGATTAGGACGATTAATTCATTATTTCCTGCCCGCTCACAATCGCGGTCATTATTTTTTTCGGAACGCAGACCATCTGGGTGGCGTTTAGCGATAAAAAAAACCGTAGGACATGTTCTCTGAAAAATTGAGTCAAGTATAACAGAATTTTCCTTTGGTCGTCACAATATACATCACGTTTTTTTCGGAAAGCAGTACTTATATCTCCGATAATTTTAGACGTAGAACAGGATATAACGGTAACGTATTTGGAGGTATTTCACTAATGTATTTTTACACAAATATCTTACGGAGATTGTAGAGTCAGAAGTGAATTTTAGACCCTATTCGCTCATCGTCATTTTTTAGTCATTTTCCTCATCCGACGATTTGCGATCGACATGTACACTCCCTGTATAGAGATTCTGTAAATCTGCAATGTAAATATATTAAAATGATTTGAGGTAGATTTACTTATAATTTTTGAATACTTTAAATTTGTATCCGAAAAGGCCTACTACATTTTTTGGTACATAGGTCTACATTATTTGCTGCGGATTTTGAAAGCGACTTCGATTCTGCATACATTCATAATTTAGTGACCACGCCATTCGATATCCGTTATACTTAGTGCCGGATTTAGGGGGGCGATAACCAGGGCCCCCACCGAGAGATAATTTTTCGATGCTTGATTTTCGTAGAATAGCTGAAAATAATAAGATCTGTCCGAACAGCGACTTTCTTTGTTCAATAATAACCGAGATATCGCCCTTTGAAAAGTCGAGTTTTGGCGTTGTCCACCGGGGTAGTGACACCTTTCCTTGGTTTCTTCCACCTCCACCTTGCTTTCATCAGTCGGTGTGGCGCACATTCGCACTGGTTATTCAACGTGAAACTCAGATGAAAGCAAGGTGGAAGAAACCAAGGGTGTCATTGCCGCGGTGGATGACGTCAAAAACCCGACTTTAGAGCAATGTCGCTTAGTTTTTTACGTAGAAAGTTGCTGTTTTGATGGATCGTATCATCTTTAGCTAATCTACAAGAATCAAGCATTCAAACACGATTCTGTGACCAGCGCAGCTGACCCATTCTGCCGTGTTTAGGAAGAACGCCGCACGAGCCGACGGACGTTGCCACGTTTCGTCCGATAAAAACCGAGTTTACCGGGAAAATTGCGAATATTATTTTCGAACATTTTCAGATAATTTTGTACGTAATTTAATCTAAAATATCTGAAAATTTCAAGGATAAATACGCATGAATCAAGTCATAAATTCACGTTTTATCAAGGGAAATTTGGCAACTCTCGAATGTTCATACGGCGTTCTTCCTTAGCACGGCAGCATTCTGCCGTGCTGAGGAAGAACGCCGTATGAACATCCGAGAGTTGCCAAATTTCCCTCAATGCCAACCTGTATTTTTGACAACAAATATGGATATTTTCACTTGAAATTTTCAGATATTTTGGATTGAATTGCGTACAATATTGTCTGAGAATTTTGGGAAATAATATTCACCATTTTCCCAGTAAATTCGGTTTTTGTCGGAGGAAAGCTGGCAACGTCTGAAGGCTCATACGGCGTTCTTCCTTAGCACGGCAGCATTGGCGACATAATCAGTGACGTAGCCACTAAATCAGTTTATTGCGGACCAGGCGAGGTGTGCGACAGATCGACGCCAAATGACGGGACGCGACGCGTTCAGACGGACGCATCATCGTCATTCGGATCATCATCGTTCCTGGCGGACGCGCATGCGCGGCGCATCTGGTGCCAAGGCCAAGAGCCCTTCCTCCCACCCCCCTCGCCGTGTGACGTCTGACGTGGGGCGGCCGCGCTGTGACGTTTGCCTGTCCGCTAGACCGAGTGCCTGATTGCCCCGCGAGAGGCCACGATGACGCGGCTCAATTCGTCCGTTCGGCCTACCTTGAAACGCTCTCAATTTGCGCTCGACGCGCGCGCGCGCCCATTCACTTTCTCCGCTCACGTTTCCTGCAACGGCAGGACTCCCCGCAAGAGAGTCAGCCCCGAGGTCCGGGCGCGAAACAGGGCGGTTCTCGGGAAATTCGATTCGTACATATCGTTTTCCAGCTTCTGGGCTTCGTGGTACTCATCCGAAGGGTCGTACGAACTACGCAAAGTTGGTCCATAGGTTGCGGGTTCGAATCCCGGGGGTGGCGACAAATTTTCATGGAACTTTCAAGTGGATGTGCAGTAACAGATTCCACTTGGACGTATTTTTGTCAAACGGAACTAAGCGCCAATTTGAGTTCCTTTTGAAGAATTTAGAATGCCGGATAGCACGTCCTGTCAAACGAAACTAAGCGCCATGGGAAAGCATTGCGAGCATAGGACGAAATGAGCCTGACGCCCGGCTTCGCCGCCAATCCAAGCCTCCCTCTACCTTCCTCCCCTGATGGCGCTTAGTTCCGTTTGACAGAAATACGTCCACTTGGCCTTCATCCCTGACAATTTGAAAGCCTGGAGCATGGATGTGCACTAACTCTAACCCGATGCTCGTTCAAGGTTGCAGAATTCTTTTCTTAAATGGATTGAAGACCTCAAATAACTTAAAAAAAAGAAAACGCTAAGTTGAAAACCGAAGGTGACGACATCAGGATCACTCAAGGAAAGTAATCGCCACTTCACGTTGATTTTTCATCGTAGGTTTTCGAAAAATCTACGCTACACCTGCATTGTAGCTTTAGGTAACCCAGGCTGAACCCTTTTAGAAACCTTTAAGAAATAATGTACTAATAATTGAAAAAATTGCGAATTCGAAGAAATCAAGCCTGATGACTTCTCGAAAACTTCCCATTTGTTACTGCAGTGGATTCTCGTACCTAGCATCAAGATTCATTGATTGCTCGTCGTTTGCCAGATGAGCTTTTTGATCAGAAAACCATAATCTTCGTTCAAAATCGGCGAAATTCCTTCCTTCATGGATGTCGATCAATTTTCAATGTGTTGTGAGCCTTCTTTCTAAGCGTTTTGACGGTGCCAGGTATAAAAAAAACATTTTTCGGCAAAAGCTCTGAAACATACTCGCATGTAAATCAGCTTTTCCGGATGATTCCAACCGAAATCGGCACCTGTAGGTCGAAGGAGAACCCATTCGTAGTAAAACCAAGGTGAGTTAACCGCAACGCGCGTAGCAGCTCTGGCGTCTTCCTACGAGTGACAATCACTTTGACAAGAATGAGTTTTTTAACGTCATTCCCCGACAAAACGTTCGAAAAAGTACTGAAAACTCGGGAACCAATAGTTTCCCTGGAACTTTCAACGCCAACAAAATTACGGAAAAGTAGGAACAGAGAGATGAAATGAATTTTTCGAATAAAGAAAAAAATGTTATGACGTCACTCTATGATTTTCTCTCGTCCAGGAAAATCCTAGTTATTGGAAAAATAATGAAAATGACATTATTTCAAGTTTAAGTTGACCAGGACTGAAAATGTATCATATCAGGGCGTTTTTTAAAGTAAAACTTACAAAGCACAAATCGCGTCTCAATGTTGTTACCCATTCACAAGTTACGTCAATTTAAGGTTTAGAACTCGTGAACGCCGTCACATGGACAAAGGTTTCGTTAGACCTTAAAATTTTCAAAAGAGGTTTAAGTATACCTCATTCACAGAGTAGATCCACAACCACGTATCTTAATTTGCGACGTTGCAGACTTCCTGTTATATTTTAATTTTTAAATGGAAACCTAATCAACAGCAATGCTTAAAAAATGCCGCGATTTTTCTTCCATATGCGAAGAAAACGTTAAGGAATGATGTCAACTTGTTATCTTTTTAAAAAAAAGAATAGGAGCGGTGATTTTTACGCAACGAGATACGCGATTGCGCAGACTTACACCGTCGTTATGCTAAAAAGTACATACTAAATATTTGTCAACATTCAGGGAAAAGGGGGAGGTCTGCTTTCCGATTTTGAATGCACGCGTGAGTATTTTTACCATTTTAAAATATTTCTCAAAATATTTGCAACATTATCAGCTAGTTTTCTTTCAAGAAAAGGAAAAACAAATGCGAAACTATAAAATAAAGCCGGAATTCTAATTTTGAAACACTTTATTTGAGAGAGTCCATTTTCCCAGTTTCCACCGACATGCATTCCTTTCTGAACAATGTATACCATATCTGTTAAAAAAACCAGATGCCACAACTTCCTCTAAAAGTAACCGCATAGCTCACGAAAATCGCAAAACGTGACCGATTTTTTTTCGTTATCAACCAGTCATCGAATGAACTCCCATTGAGATAATTATTAAGAGCTGTGAACATCATTCCCATCTCAAGTTCTTATCAGCTTTTAAATGGGACTCGGAATTTGTACGCATTGAAGGCTAGAAATTGTAAAAATGCGATCACCGTGCTTCAACATTGTTCGTTTATAGTTCATTACATAACATTACAGTGACATTGTTCATCTCACTGTAGTGATGCGCGCCTCGTTCTCCAAAACTGCACGCCTTAAATTTTTACTATATTAAAATTAAACGATTTAATTTGTAATCACTTTTACCGATAGTTCGAATCTTTCAGTTCTGGAGATTGAGCGAGATTCTACAAGATTATTTACTAGGTAGACCAAGTTCCGCAGAAAGGAGCCCCTTTTTATGAAGGTCAGTTTAAAGCGATGAAATAATTTGATTGTCGTGGTCGAAATAGGACCACTTGCGTAATCCTAAAATTAGAAACCCGATTAAGCAACATCAACCCCAGTGGAGGTGGTGATGATGAATTAAAGTGTAAAATGTGCACATATTTGTGTATATGTGTACATTATAGTTTGTATGATATTTTGCATAGTAGAGTAAGTTATGTTTCATTGGCCAATTGGCGCGTTTTTTCAAACCTAATCCGGGATTTGGCTCGTTTTCGCCAGGATTTGGTCAAGAATTAGATAATCGAT
>NW_017547234.1:2933987-2984136 GCF_001854935.1 Bemisia tabaci
CCGGATGATTCCAACCGAAATCGGCACCTGTAGGTCGAAGGAGAACCCATTCGTAGTAAAACCAAGGTGAGTTAACCGCAACAGCGTAGCGGCTCTGACGTCTTCCTACGAGTGACAATAACTTTGACAAGAATGAGTTTTTTAACGTCATTCACTGACAAAATGTTAGTAAAAACGCGCTGAAAACTCGGGAACCAATAGTTTCCCTGGAATTTTCAACGCCAAAAAAATTACGGAAAAGTAGGTACAGAGAGATGAAATGAATTTTTCGAATAAAGAAAAAAATGTTATTCGACGTCACTCTATGATTTTCTCTCGTCCAGGAAAATTCTAGTTATTGGAAAAATAATAAAAATGGCATTATTTCAAGTTTAAGTTGACCAGGACTATGAAATGTATCATATCAGGGCGTTTGTTAAAGTAAAACTTACAAAGCTCAAATCGCGTCTCAATGTTGTTACCCATTCACAAGTTATGTCAATTTAAGGTTTAGAACTTGTGAACGCCGTCACATGGACAAAGGTTTCGTTAGACCTTGAAATTTTCAAAAGAGGTGTGGTTACCACATTGACGGAGTAGGTCCGCAACCGCTTATCTTAATTTGCGACGTTGCAGACTTCCTGTCATATTTTAATTTTTATATGGAAAACTAATCAACAGCAATGCTTAAAAATTGCCGTGATTTTTTTTCCATATGCGAAGAAAACGTCAAGGAATGATGTCGACTTGTTATCTTTTAAAAAAATGGAATAGGAGCGGTGATTTTTACGCAACGAGATACGCGATTGCGCAGACTTACACCGTCGTTATGCTAAGAAGTACATACTAAATATTTGTCAACATTCAAGGAAATGGGGGAGGTCTTTCCGATTTTGAATGCACGCGTGAGTATTTTCCCCATTTTAAAATATTTCTCAAAATATTTGCAACATTATCAGATAGTTTTCTTTCAAGAAAAGGAAAAACAAATACGAAACTATAAAATAAAGCTGGAATTCTAATTTTGAAACACTTTATCTGAGAGAGTCCATTTTCCCAGTTTCCACCGACATGCATTCCTTTCTGAACAATGTGTACCATATCTGTTAAAAAAACCAGATGCCACAACTTCCTCTAAAAGTAACCGCATAGCTCACGAAAATCGCAAAACGTGACCGATTTTTTCGTTATCAACCAGTCATCGAATGAACTCCCATTGAGATAATTAAGAGCTGTGAACATCATTCCCATCTCAAGTTCTTATCAGCTTTTAAATGGGACTCGGAATTTGTACGCATTGAAGGCTAGAAACTGTAAAAATGCGATTTCCGTGCTTCAACATTGTTCGTTTATAGTTCATTACATAACATTACAGTGACATTGTTCATCTCACTGTAGTGATGCGCGCCTCGTTCTCCAAAACTGCACGCCTTAAATTTTTACTATATTAAAATTAAACGATTTAATTTGTAATCACTTTTACCGATAGTTCGAATCTTTCAGTTCTGGAGATTGAGTGAGATTCTACAAGATTATTTACTAGGTAGACCAAGTTCCGCAGAAAGGAGCCCCTTTTTCTGATGTCAGTTTAAAGCGATGAAATAATTTGATTGTCGTGGTCGAAATAGGACCACTTGCGTAATCCTAAAATTAGAAACCCGATTAAGCAACATCAACCCCAGTGGAGGTGGTGATGATGAATTAAAGTGTAAAATGTGCACATATTTGTGTATATGTGTACATTATAGTTTGTATGATATTTTGCATAGTAGAGTAAGTTATGTTTCATTGGCCAATTGGCGCGTTTTTTCAAACCTAATCCGGGATTTGGCTCGTTTTCGCCAGGATTTGGTCAAGAATTAGATAATCGATTCTGATTGGTCCAAATTCCAAGGTTGATGCGACAGTCATCTGTCCAAAAGGTTAAACGAATCCGGTCTCGAAAATTCGCCTTAAGGTCTCGATAGACGATCAAATTCCCGAACCAATTACCATCAAAGTGTCGGGAGTCATCAGTCTTAAACTCATTAATTTGCTTAATTTTAAAATGAAAACATGGCAGAATTGTTTCCCGTGGCAGGAAATGATGAATGGCGGCACTCCATTCTGATCTTACTTAGAACAAAATAGTGCGGCCCGCCATTTGATGGTAGATGTTGACCATCAGTCATCAGCATGTCTACTTTGATCGGAATCGGTTCGCCCTGGTAAAAATTAGCAGTAGAATCTGTGTTCCAAAATACCATAGACCTACAGCCGGCTACACAATTTCTTAGCCTTTTAGGTATAGCCGATGGCGATTAAGCAACAGCCAGACGATAAAGTTTATGCTAAAAGTTACTAATTACGGATGCTAGGACTTAGTGAGTTTTTGGAATACTGCTCTCTTTTCGGGCCGTAGTATCTTGATTTATTCTGCGAGGAAAGCTCCGTTCTTTTGATGGATGCCTACCATTACTAATATATTAGAGCGCCTTCAGTTTCGTATGACGCTGTGCAATACCTCTGGTGTGAAATAGTTGCTTCAAGCGCCGTGGCACGCTGCGGCGCGGCAGGCGGGCAGCCAGCGCGAAACGCGCATTGGCGCTTACAAACCTAACAGGGATACTTCACGCGTTGCGCAATGCGTGAAGTATCCCTGTTAGGTTTGTAGGCGCCAGTGCGTCGCCGCGCCGCTTTGTGTTAGGCTCTAATATTTAATCTGGCGGAGTCAGCGGTATTCAACTCATGACTTTGAAATGTTTGCACATCCTGTATGGATTATTCTCATTTTAATTGATGAAAAAAAATATGTATTAAAGGAAAACATAATGTGTGTTTTGTAAATATGAAGGTGGTTCCGTATCAAACTTAACGATTTCCAAAGCACACGAATTTCTACACAATTTCTTATAGCCTTTTATAATCGATGGCGAAAAAGTAACAGCCAGGCGATAAAGTGTAAAGCCCGGCGATAGGAACTATAGCCCGGCTGCATCATTTTTTATCCCTTCGTATAGCCCGGCCGTATAATTTTCTCCATATTCTACAGTCAGCTGTATGATTTTCTGTAGCCTTCTTTAGTCGGCTATAAGAATTCCTATAGTATTTTGAAACGCAGCTCTTATCGCCAATTTTCACCAGGGCGGAATTTGAGCGTGTATCCAGGGCTTTACAATATATCTACTCTGTTCTTAAGCAGATTGTGTAGTTAGTAGCGGATTTGAGACTTTTCTAATTGACTCGTTGAATGATGAGCGCGGCTGAGCTGACTGATTAGTGTTGGAGGATCGATGGGCAGCGTATAGTAGCGTGACAAGGAATGTATGTTCCATGCATTAATGTCCGAGTCTGTTCAAAATGCGCTTTCTATCGCTGTATCCGGCAACTCGGTCGCATTCGCACCATATCTGCAACCGGGTGTACCTGTTCGCGTAACAGTGAAAGTCCCGTCCCAATCCCAACCCCCCTCCCCTCCCATCTCTCGTATCCTGGATCAACTTCGGTGTTGCCTACCTCCGACAGAGCACAAATAACTGGATGCATTCACGACAAAGATGTCTGCATGGTGAAAAACTGTTTTTTTCGCAACTCGATTCGGGTTACTTTTTGGATAGATGACTGTAGAGTACCTGTATAGCGAGAGTCTGGACAGATGTGAAACTCCGAAAATCCATCAGGCCTTCACCGATGCTTCTACGAATAAAGTTAGGGCCCAGAAATGCAGCCAACCTATGAATTTCGATTATGCAGAACGATTTACTAATACTATTGTTACGAACCGTCGTTTATAAAGCACGTATTTGACTCAGTTTTTGCATTAATTTACTCATTTTTGCGGAAGAACGCTCTTTTCTGTACATTCTTGGCCATCTTGGTTAGAATTGGAATTTGCAGACTCTGCAGACTGGCAGTGAAATTTTGTGTGTTAGAAGTTGGTTAGAAGAATGGCTGCACTTTTGGGCCCTAAGCCCTCCATGATGCGATCTGCCCATACTCTCGCTATGCAGGTAATCGAGCCGACGGACGTTGCCACGTTTCGTCCGATAAAAACCGACTTTACCGGGAAAGTTGCGAATATTATTTTCCGAAATTTTCAGAAAATTTTGTACTCAATTTAATCTAAAATATCTGAAAATTTCAAGGATAAATACGCATGAATGTTGTAAAAAATACATGTTTTATCAAGGGAAATTTGGCAACTCTCGAATGTTCATACGGCGTTCTTCCTTAAGGTCCAGTTACACGATCAAATTGAGCCATCAAATTGGGCCTCTCATTGGTTCGATCGAGCGGTTTTAAGTACCACGTATACACAATTTCACAGGTTTAGACCCATTCACCTAAAAGAAAATAGATAATTTTCAAAATTGGTGACAACCCTGCATCTTGTAGCTGTTTATAGTATGCGGGTGGCGGGCGTGCATATTAAACTCCGATGAGGGCCGCAAATAGAACGTCCCAGACGACGATACGGATGTACTTACTCGGTCTCTGATTGATTTTTAACGGGAATTACAGAATGGGTACACGGAGAAAAAAGCTTCAGTTTATAAAAAGAACCAAAATTCCTGGTTCGTGTGGCCGACATTTTTGATCATTGAGATCAAAATCCGGTTTCTGCAGCGAAAAAATAATGTTTGGTAACCTAACTCGTAGTTCTAGGAACCGTTTTTTCGGTTCATGCAATCGAGCGCCCAAACCAAAATTAAACAACGGAGACATATTTTGCATGCAAAAAGAAGGCGTATTCCAGAACTGATAGTACGGTCTCATGGACCAAGTATACCGAGGAAAAGCTATGGCTTATAACCCAATTAGTGGTTCAACGGAACACCACTAATAGTAGTAAAGGTAACATACATGTAATAAATGCACATGTACCTTAGTATGGCTCACAGACCGAGAATCATAAGTTCATATACGACTATTGCTCCATTTGAACCACTAATTGGTTTATAAAGCCATAGATTTTTCTCCGTGTAGTACGGCCGACAAAGAACAACACCGTACACACGGTTCCTGATAATATGACCTAACTTTTTTTTCTTGAGTAAGATCGGATGCTTCGTTACCCGAACCGAAAATCATGGTACTATGAACTGAATACTATGAACTACATTAACGCATCATGTTTGATCAACCAAGGTTTTTCTCTCTGTGAAAGCGGAGGGATGAGAGAAACGAAAAGAATTCGGAAACTTCTGCTCCGTCTTATCTCAAGCACATTGTCTGATGATCTATTCTCGATTCGTATCAATTATGATTCACATATTGATTAAAACTGGCAACGAGTAAACTTATTTTAAACTGGGCTAAAGTTTCAGAGAATAACTCGGCTCTTTGGTTTCGAAGGTTAAATCGGGGCCGCAACTCACGTTTAAACAACCCGAGGGTCGTTATTTTCTCATGTATTTTCTTTTCGTGTCCTTCTTCTCTTTATTTTATTTTGTCTTCTCTTCTTTTCTACTCGTCCGATTAAACTCACGCAGAATAACAGTCTATGCCCACGTGAAAGATTACGAAAAACGCACACGCAATGTGGTTCTCCTTCAGTTTAGTGGTTATGCAATTTATGCCACGTATACGTTAAAATAGTTGTATCATAGCTTTGTAATCGTACGTGAGTATTATTGAGGAATAATGTATGATTTAAGTCTGCACAAGCGGAATTTTTTTTTGAAAGCGAACATGATGTTATCGCACTCGACAAATTCAATTAGGATGCACCTATTTAGCTGAAAGGAACCAAATGCTTTAATACTGGAGGGAGCGAGTGGTCCACCCGGTAATTTTTTTGACTGCATTCCCTGTGAATTAAAAGTGACTCTTCAGTCACTTTTAATTGCTCTGAACTTGGATCCGATTTGCGTATGCAAGTATGTGTGGTAGTTCTGCTGTACCCATGTGTGTGCTAAATGTCGCAAGAACATTCCAACTTAGCCAAATTTCTCTCAATAAAAGACAGCATTTAAAACAAACTGGAATTTTTCTTCTATAATATACAGATAATTTATAATACAGGAAAATTTCACGGCACTTTGCTTCTCCATTTATAAGAAATGAACCAAAAAATTATGAAAGAACAAACATAAATGTTGTATAATAACTTTAACTTCCGCCGCTGCACCGCGCTGATCGCACTGTGTTTGGCGCAATGCGTAAAGTATTCCTGCAGTCTTGTAGGCGCTATGCGTTTCACGCCAACCGCTCCTGACCGCACTGTGTTTGGCGCAGTGGATGAAGTATTCATGCAGTCTTGCAGGCGCTAATATGTGTTACATGCCGACCGCCGCGCCGAAGGCTTGTCCTGTTCATCTCAAGTCCTCGTCATCATTCCTCTCTGCGCTACGCTTCAGGCCGAATTGCGTGTTTAGTTCCTCATCCTCTCTTAACTCGACTAATTAAAGATGCTGTCTCTTGTATCACCGAAAAACGACACAATTAGAATTTACTCTGCTCTCAGGATAGATAAATGTTGTCTCCTTTTCTCATTCATAATTTTTTTTCTGAATGCAATTTTTTTATACCTACATTTAAACAAATTGCAAAATTTACCGCCCCCTAAATTTGCCGCCATGGGCCACGGCTCATGTGGCCACCCCCTTAATCCGGCCCTGATCCTCCTTCTCTCGATGAAATGTAACTTTTTCGGTTTGTTAAAAGTGGACTTTTACACGGTTTAACGGTTTATGTTTGATTTTCTGTTGCAGTGTGGTCATCCGGCTGATCTAGGAACAGGCGAGAAAAGTAAGTGGCAACGGAATCGAAAAACTGTTGGGAAGTGCCTCCCAAGATGGGTGGCGAGAAGACGAAAAGCGACTCCGAGTCGGAGCAGCGGCTGGCGGTGCTCAGCTACGAGCAAGTGCGGCGGCTCAAAGACGTCATGGACGACACGGTGATGATCCACGGGCGCGGCAACTTCCCGACGCTGGAAGTGAAGCTCCGCGACCTGGTCACCGTCGTGCGGGAGAAGCTGGAGGCCCCGACGGCCGACGGCGGGCCGGCCATGCGCGTGCGCGACATCCGACTCAACGGCGGCTGCGCCTCGCACGTCCTCGCCACGGAGTCGCAGCCCTACAACGACCTCGACCTCATCTTCGGCGTGGAGCTGTCCTCGACGAAGAACTTCGACCGGGTCAAAGCGGCCGTCCTCAACTCCCTCCTCGATCTCCTGCCGGAAGGCGTCAGTCGGAAAAGGATCTCCAGCTGCAGCCTCAAGGAAGCCTACGTCTCCAAGATGGTGAAAGTGAACCAGGACGGGGACCGGTGGTCCCTCATCTCCCTCGGCAACTCCCGCGGGCACAAGAACGTGGAGCTCAAGTTCGTCGACTCGATGAAGCGTCAGTTCGAGTTCTCCGTCGACTCCTTCCAGATCGTGCTCGACTCCCTCCTGCTCTTCTACGAGTGCTCCGACTTGCCCATCACGGAGACCATGTACCCGACCGTCGTGGGCGAGTCCATGTACGGCGACTTCCAGGAGGCCCTCTACCATCTCCAGAAGAAGCTCATCGCGACCAGGCACCCGGAGGAGATCCGTGGCGGCGGCCTCCTCAAGTACTGCAACCTCCTCGTCAAAAACTACCATCCGGCCAAGCCGGACCACATAAAAACCCTCGAGCGGTACATGTGTTCCCGGTTCTTCATAGACTTTCCCGACATCCTCCAGCAGCGCGCCAAGCTGGAGAACTACCTGTGGAACCACTTCGTGGGCCCGGAGGAGGAGAGCCTCAAGTATCAGTATCTCTTGCTCTTGCACAACGTCGTTGAGGAGAGCACCGTCTGCCTCATGGGCCACGAGCGTAGGCAGACGCTCAACCTCATTGCGCAGCTGGGCAATCAGGTCTTGTACGCCAAGCAGACCCGCTTGCTGCCCACCACTGCTTTTATCTACGCCAATGGTTACAATTACTATTACGCGCCTCTCGTCCCGTGTACCTGCACCTCTTACATGACCTGCTCCTCCTAATTATTCTTCCTCTCTCTTGCGCGTCATCACGAATTTCGCGCATTACCCCACTCGGCCGCCGTGTCCTCGTAGGCTGCTCTGAAAGTTTGTTACTCATTTCTCACCTGGAACTGCACTTTTAGATCACCTCTCAACGCCCCCCCCCTTCCACGCCCTCTTCAAGTTTACGTCCTTTTCTGACTACGCTCCTTCCGAGAGAGCTGCTTGTTTCATACTCCAAGATAGCTAATGTTTTGCCTATAATATTTTCCTTCGATTAACAGCTGAGCAATATACTCAATCCAAAAGGATGACTTATTTCCACTCCATCTGTAAAGGTTTTTGAAAAACCAAGCATTTCGATCGATAAAGAAAAAAGTGTATATAATTTATTGTCCACGAATAAATTTTAAAGTCTAAGTGTACCCCTTGGAAAATAATCTGATTCTCTTATGAAATGTCGTAAAGACACCCCCAATATAATCGTCATGAGTCGGAAAGTCTTAAGCAAAATATCATACACTATTTAGTGAAACAGAATGTTGGGAAATTTTATTTTTTATCATGAATTATCAAAAAATCGAACATTTTCATTGATCTCTAATATAGTTAGGATCACGTTAAAAAATGGTTCATCTATGGGGGCCTTTGATTAAACATTTTTGTAGGTGGGGGAATTAGGGGCTCTAGATTTATGTGTCAGACAAATCATCAGTCCCAATTAAAAACTTTAAACACAGAGGCTCACGATTAGTTCATACTAGACTCCAGGCACAATTTGATCTCAAGTTTATTTACAGTCTCCGACAGACCATCATTCGACAAACGTTTTTCTCGACGGGGACGGAAGTCGCTCATTGATTGGTTTACGATTGTAGGATCACGTGATCTCATCGATCGATGCGAAATTAAGCTTGATTATCAGGTTCACTCGAGCCGTCGATAGCCTATCCGAAATTCGCTCTGATAGGTGCATAAGATCACGCGACCCTACCAACCGATGAGGAGCATAGTTCAGTTCAGTTCAATTTTTACGTAATTTACCGTCATTGAAAAACTTTTAAGAACCACCCCGCTGGCTGACGTGGGCAGAATCTCATCTCCATGCAACTTAAGTATAAACTAGGAAAGTCTGGTCGCGTTTTCGCATCAAAAACTTTCTCAAAATATTTTTCGAACAAAATTATAAATTTTTCCCTTGTTGGAAGTGTATGTTTTCATTAGTTAATCTCGTATACTGATCCTCAACTGAAGTCATGTTGCATCTTTTCCTTTTCAATTTCAAGCTTCTTTATTTGCACTGCATGGGTGTGCAGAGCTATCTTATCTAATTCCACCCACTTGAAAAAATATTTTCTCGCGCTTTCAAAACAACTATCGCGGATTTATAACGCAATTCAGTAGTTTTAATCGAATTATAGCCACTCAAAATAAAAGAGGAATATGAGACCTTTAACCCACAGCTTTTAATGGCAAGTGAAAGGATCATAGACATTCCTCACCTTGCAAACGCAGGCAGACACACTACACGAGAACCGGTGCGTGTGCTAATGCATGTGCTGCTGAAACTTGAGCATTACAAAAAAATGAGCAACATGTCGCGTCGTGTGTTAGAAACTCCATCACTCGGAATTCGATTTGAAGAAGCTGGTGACGTGACCACAACCAAAACCAAGAATTATCTCTAAGACCTTCCAGTCAAGACTTTGGAGACCTGGTTTGAAAAAAACCTTAATTTCAAAAAAAGGTAAATTAAACATGAAAATTAACAAATGAACACACGATGGATACCATCATTTTTTTCTGTTAAAAAAAGGGGGAAAAGGAAAAGATAGAAATCAAATCGAATGTAATTATTCCATAATTTTCTAAGTATAGTCCTAATTTCCTGGTATTCGTCGTAAGGGAAATTATTACGTGAACAGTTCACACGACTTCACGTAAAATTTTACACAATTCTTCGCTCAATTTAGAATGAGTCTAAAAAGGATTAACGTATCAACGAAACATTTTGAAAAGTAACGTAAAATCGAGTTTACTTTTCCGTAAAAATACACGAATACAGCTCGTGAGATATGAATATTGACATTTTTTCCTCTCACGTGATATTCAACCTCTTTCCATCAGTGGCGTGGCGTGAATTGCGAAATATCGATTGTTATGCCATTTAAACCTATGGTAAAAAATCGATTATTAAGGTGTTCGCTGCGAACACCCTGTTTCTCGATCCTTTCCCATAGGTTTAAATGGCATAACAATCTATTTATCGCAATTCACACCACGACACTGCTTTCCATTTTCCCCTTTTTTTATTCTCAACTATTTCACAAGTTGTTCACTTTTTTCCCCATCACTAACTGTTACTTGATGGCTTGAGGAAGGTTGGAGGGGGAGGGGGTTATTCCTCTGCAGTGTCCTCTATAAATGGAAAAATTGCTCCAATTTTTATGTGCAAACACTTGAGGTTTCCCAGAATGATGAATCTTACCGCCAGCGTCATGTCTCGAGGCGCATGCGTAATAATCTCGTTAGCCATCGTTTACTCTTTTCATTGGCAGCCGGTGAGAATTTGAACAAACTTTCGGGGCATCCCGTCGCTCAGGGTCTGTCGAGCACCAGGCTGTGTCTTCCCTCTCATGTTTAGCTAAAGAGAGGCGTTCTCTCTTTTTCTTTATATTATATATGTGTATATTTATTTTCAATAGATAGGTACCTCAATCCCAGCTTAAGCTGCTGAACAGTATTCCATCATATTATACATCGTGTTCATTACCCGCTCACCAAACGCCTTTGAGAGCCTCTCCGCTGGGAATAGAGTTACCATTGGTCACGGTCTTGGACGATACGCTCGTCGAAATGAATCGAAAAGTTCCACGCAATTTTTAACATCTGACAACACCGACTGGTGAAAATAAACTGTCGTAGCAATAAAAATTCCCTCCAAACTTTGCTGCGATAAAAAAAAAAAACGGCATACTCGCTAATGAGAAATGATAACGTGGTCGTCTTGTGAAGATAGGATCGGCCACTTTATCAGACTCGCACGTATTGTGATTTGTAACCGTTCGCACCCACTATCAGACGGTCAATTTGTGGCATGATATGTTACGGTAGCTTTTTGAATTTTTCGTTGTTCTCCTTTGTTAAAAATGTGTTGCTTCATTTGCCGCCGCAAAGACCGTTTTCCCCGTGTTTGCTGCTATGCTTAGGAAAAACGCCGTATGAGCCTTTAAACGTCGTCAAATTTCCATCAATAAAAACCGGATTCACTGGAAAAATTTTGAATACTTCTCTTCAAATTTTCCAGACAATTTTGTTCGCAATTTAATTCAAAACATCTGAAATTTTCTTGGAAAAATATGCATAACTTTCCTCAGAAATGCATGTTTTATCCGGGGAAATTTGGCAACTCCCGAATGCTCATGCGGCGTTCTTCCTTAGCACGGCAGTTTAGTGGTACTTACTAGCGAGTCCCGAATATGTGGCTCACTAATTTCAGGGAAACTAAAAGCGCTTGACCAAAATTAGGGGGTTTTCCGAGTTTGGAAGCGTTGACATTACTCAAAAGCAGTTTTGTGAGAATCATCTGTTGTGTTTTCAGCTATACCTATTTCCATCCTACCTCTGTCTCTTGAGCTAGTGAATCCAAACTGCCTTTTATTCCTCCCGTCATTTGCGCTTTGAGCATAGAACTTTTTCGTCATGTTTCCATGCGACCAAAAAAAATCACTCAATTCTGTCGAAATATGATTGATGAAAAATACGTATGTGTATATTTCTATCCTCGTGCCTGCGGTGCGAATATCAAATTGTATCATTTAAAAAAAAGAAGAAAGAAATAAATCAGTTCCATCAGGAGGTTATCATAGTCAGCATTCTCACCTCTGGAAGGTTCTGTCGTGGTGTTATCCCTTTCCTAAACTCTGAGTCACTTTCCTAGGTACTTGCTTTACTCGTCAAGGTACATCTGTGTTCTTGGTACAGGATGAACTTTTTTACTCCTATCCTTCAGACACGGCTTACACAATTGTACAACGACCATGATAACTTTGTGCTCAATTATGTGCAAATAGCATAGATTTCTCACCTTTCTTTTCTTATACGTTTTCTTCCGTGAAAACTGTATCATGTTTAATTACAGAGTTCATTAGGTAGAAATACGAGTTAGAGGAAAAAGGGGATAAATGAGAAATAAAAAGAATCGCCCAAAGCTGAACTTTTTTTTTTTTTTTTTTTCCAAAACCCACCTTACATTCTGTCATGAAAATCAGAGGCACTGAACATCAAAGAGTTCGGAAGTCACAAATTAATACAACTAATCTTTTAGACGGTGTTCTTTCAAGAGGAGATTATGCATACTTTCACTGGTAATTAATCATTGCCTGCATACCGATAATTTTGTTAATCTTGAAAAAATAACTGAATGATTGTCTAAGTAAGCTTTCTTGTTGCCGGTGCACTAATCTTTTTTCAAATCCGATTTCCCACTCTAGAAGGCCTATAACGAAACTGTTTATGAAATAGTTTTCTCCTGTATCTATTACTTATTTTGATACTAATTTATTTCTTTGTTAATCATTTATATTTTCGCTGAAAAAAAAAAAAACACTTTGAGCCGATAAAATGTCTCTCCTGACTCCAGAGTGCTTGATATGTTTCAATCAACTGCATTGATTAGCCTCGGACGTATTTCTGCCAAATGGAACTACGTGCCGTATGACGTGAGCCCTGTTATGCATATATTCTTAAGGGTCTTGGGGCTCATGTCTCAATGCGCATAGTGCCGTTTGGCAGAAATACGTCCAATTTTTAAAAAAAATCCTTAGCATTTCTGTCGAACTCTGTCACGTTCAGTAACTCTAGTCAAAACAAGAGTGAAAAGTTAGTTTTTTGCAACCCCTGAAAAATATTCTACATCTATATATCTTTGTCATAATTTTAATCCAATTGTGATGCATTAGGGTTTGATCGCACCATCTTCAAAGATTCGATACAAAATGCGATGTGAACAAGCATAATTTAATCTAGTCTAACTGTTAGAACGATACTGATTTATTCGTGAAGAATATTATTTTATTGAATTCGTTTGTTATTTTTAAGATTTGGTTTTCAGCTCAAATGGTTTTGGATTTTTGGATTATTGGAGAGTTTAAGAGCTGTTTATTGAAGTCTCTTTATGATTTACCGAGTTAAAACCCATGAATTTTTTTTAAAAAATGCATAAATTATCCCATGGATGCAGCCACTCAATTTTGGTTTTCCACAGCTATAATTTGACTGAAGTAACTTTAAGTTTACAGTATGTAGATTTTTGAGTCCTAAATTATCGAGACACTTAGAAATCATGCCATTTTTCGTTCGAGGTTTATGTGCGCAAAGAGTTGTGTTGATAACTATTTAGTCCGATTTTATAAGATTATTTTCGGACTCTTTAATGCACATAATTTTGTTAAATTCACAATAAATTACCAAAAATTAGTAGACATGAACTCAATTTGCTATAAAATTTCTCCCTAAAACAGCTGTGTTCTCCCATTAAGGACATTTTTACCATTAATTTGTAGGCTAACGCTGAAGCACCTTTTTCCCATTTTTTCTTTCTTTCTACATGTATACAAGGTTTTGCAGTCACTTATCCTTGCAAAAATATTCAAAGCGGTCGTGTTACATTAATTTTGTGATTGTTTTAGTTGTATTGCTTTAAAGAAAAAAGAAAATTACATTTTTCAAAGTGTAAATAAACTGACTGATAAAACAGTCACATTCTAGAATATTGTTTTTTTTTTTTTTTTTTTTTTTTTTTTTTTTTTTTTTTTTACAATTGACTGTCCTCAGTTTTGCTTATTGTTTAATCAATGTCTGGAGGTTTTTTAAAATATTTTTTACTTGTTCTATTTTTCAACTTTAATTTTAAACATGCTGTAATTATTATATGATAGAAAAGAAGATTTGAAATAGTAGTTTATCATCATGTCTGTATTTGTCTCTTTTGAATTAATCAATACGTTCATTTATTTATCTCGTTTCAGTTTGTTCTTAGTTATAAACTAAATCAAATAATTTAAATATATTCTCTTTATTTTTAAATTGTACGTACCCATTATTGTATTTATTTTCCAATGAAGTTCATTGATGAATAAGCTTCTCACAGAGAATCGTGAAGAAGGCTCTCAGACTATAATGAGGGATTTTTTTTTTTTTCAGTTTTTTTGCTCTGTCTTCACCGGGTGAAAAGTTTAAAAACTCGGTTCGCACTGGTTTTAAACTAGTCCTCTCCTACCATTGCATTTCTATACTAACAGATTTATTTTTCATTTATTTAACTGATTGCATATATTCCCAGATTATTAAAATAACCACAGTGGCGGTTTCAGGGGTGGTGCAAACCGTGAAAAGAGGGGCCCAACTTCACATCTAATTTTCATATTAGAAACTTTACTGAGTACGAGATAGATTGCACTGTCGATAATAAGAAACACATAAAGAACTGGAATGCTAGAGAGATGACGCTCCCCAACCCTCCTTTCTCCTCTAATCTGAAATCCTTTTTATGGGGAAGTAAAACGTTATCAAACTGTCCGAAAAAAGACTAGCTTGGACTCATTTCCTCGTCTCCTTACCAAACGGATTTTATCAACCCCGTGCGGATTGAGTTAATTTATTATTTAAAGGCGTACAGGATGCCCCGAACCCCAAAACCGTGAGGGTGGAACCTCTCCCACTTTTCAGTCACTACCAACTTGATTCGAATCTGTTGCTCTCTAAAAGCACTGGTTTCCTGCACATTATGTGACCTCTAGTTCTTGTCAAACACGATAATAGAGAATTCATCTCGTCACTGTAAAATTGAATGCCCCTTCACAATAATCAATGCTGCAGTCTTGTTTATGATAAATCATCAATGAAGGAAACGAGAAGTGGGGTGAGGACCGTCCGAAGTAAGGGGGGGAGGCGGGGGTATCTTTGTTGCAACTCTTCCAATCTAAATGAATGCATCTTGCAGAAATTGACCAATTTATTAGTAGCCTATTTTTACCATTGAAGTTGAATCAAGCATCATCAGTTGTGCATTCAAGAAGGGAATGATCGTGTCATCAGTTGCAGGGGCGGTTGTTTGGTGGGATACTATACAACTGCCCTCAAGATACTAAGAAAAATAGTTTTTCAAATTCCGTACGCTGTTTCCAAGATTTTAGCCACCAATTTTGACCACAGAAAAAAGTAAATCCTCAACGTAGCAGTCAACAATATTAATAGTTGAATAAATCAATCGAAATATTCACTACGCTTCCCTGTGCTTATCTGATGAGCGAAACATCCAAAATATCACCTATCAACTGTTATAAATGGCGCACTCTCATTTTTCCAATTCATTCTGATAAATCGCTGATCACATTACCTCATCATAGATCCATCATGAATTTTGAGGATAGTAACGGTTACAAATCGATGAAACTGGAGGTAGGAGAGTTCGTGGGTGGGGAAAAAATCAATTGTTTTCTTCTTGTTCTCCTGAGATGGTCTGTCAACGCAAAAGTTGTATTTAAGACATTTGGAAGTAATGAAGTTCAAGAGAACAGTCAATTGAATGAAAAACGTTTTTCAAAACGGTACATACAATCTTGCACAGCTTGTAGGCTCTTTATTTGCTTGATGAGGGAAGTAGGGTAATCTAATATCATCGCAATGTGGGCTCGGAGCATCACCCGCTTGTGAGATTCTGCCTCTTTTCACGGAAGTACAGACGACAAGAGACTCATAAAACTATGGACTTGGCTGCTAACGTCGAATATTTTGGATTGATTGTTATGAATGTGTTTAAAGACCTTGACATGATAGTAGTTGTGCTCTAGGAGAAAATCTGCTACATTAACTTGCTATGTGTAAATATTCAAACGAGCTTGCCACAATAAGTAAGATCAATGTGTAATTTAAAGTTAACACGAATACAGCGCTTTATTCTCATGCTGAAGGGGAAATATTGTAATTTTCATTGAACCTAAGCTAATCGTAACACATGTTATTATTGACTGTTCAGACAATCAAGAATATAATAACATCTGAGTGCCATACTTAAAAGTCATTGATTCAATATTTTAAAGTGTCTCTCTGAGAAGGATATATCTGATCATTATAAGAGACAACAAATTATAAAATCATTATAAATAATTGTGACTATAATGATCACGACAAAAACAATAACATTAGGGGAGGAGGGTCGACAGAGGGAAACAACCACTATCCAACAACCAAAAATTTATGGCAGATTTGGATTTGCACCAACTGTCACGAATAAATATAATTAAACCATCAAAATAATAATAATATTCGGATCACCTAATAATGTATAATAATACGTCGTAATTATCATTTATCACAAATCATCAATTTAGAAAAGAAAAAAATGTTTTCTTCATCTTGTTGCATATTTGATTCAGTTAAAATTTTATTTTGTTAATTAAATAGACTGAAATTAAAATAGATGTGAGATTATTTGTGTTGAAATTTTTTTTTAAAAAAAACCTTATTTATTTATTTTTCTTTTTGTTCATTTTTAATATACTTTTTAGATTATAGTTGTATTTTAATGTCACTTCAAACGCCCCATCTCTGAAGACTTGAATGTTATAAAAATGCATCAATTATACGTAAAAACACCGTGTTGCATAAGAAAGAGCTACGAATAGTTGCCTCCAACATCAGTAGGATCCAGTAAATGGCTATACAATGCAGCACTGACTTCTCAATAAAGTTGATCATTTGTATTTTTGAGATTTGATTGCGGTTTTCATAAGATGCGTAGAAAAATTAATAAGCCAAAGCTTTTAAATGAGCTTTTCTCTTCTCCCCTCAAGTGCATAAGTCATTTATTTCAACAATCTGTAAATTGATGTAATTTGAAAAAAAAATTGTGGGTGAATAGCAAAGTTTACTTCATTGCTTTGTCAACAACTTGTAAATTGTTAGAGGTATTTTTTTCTTGATTTTTTCTATTTTCTTATTTTTTCCAATTTTATGTTATGTTGTAAAAGAGCGAAAAAATATGATATTCCAGCATACACAGTAAAAAATAAACAGATGGAAGTTCCAAAATATCACATACATGGCACTTAGACGTAACTACTAACTGTAGAAACTGAAAAGGGTGATTGCCTGAATACATATTTCTACTCGTGACTAGCAACATTACTTTATAGTCTTTATCATATTTTATTGCGTCTCTTTTCTTTTCTTCCTTGAAAAAAGAGAGAAAAAAATTAAAGTTGTCACAACATAACGTTTCTGAACCTTGAACCGTTCCTTCACAATGTGAATACATATTTCATTCATTTTATGAACCTTTTAGATCTCTTTAATAATTAACGTTATATATTTCATTTCAAAGGGAATGTATTTATTTGTCTTGTTTTATTTCCGTTTGTATTATGTACCTACATTTTTAAATGCCCTTGCCTTTTTTCCATTATTCAAATATGAGTCAAATATGTCGACTTATCATTTTGTGTCGACTCAAGGAGAAAAGATGCTAATTGATGAAAATTCAAATACCTCCCAATTTTTTATTTTTTAACTTTACATATTGTCTGTCACGCGTTTAAGTGTTGGACTTTTCCTGGCATTTTTTCTTATTCAATTTATGTTTTTGGCAAGATTATATCCGTGAATAAAGTGAAAAAACTCAACGACGTTGATGATCAAAACAAATCTTGTTTTCATTTTCTCGTGGTAAGGTACCTAACAACTTCACCTTTGCCTTTCCCGACTGCACTAATAACAATTGCGACAGCGCTGTAGAATATTTCAAAATTTTTGAGAACACTAGAGCTAAACTTCAAAGTTACACTGTGGGAACAGTAAGAATTCATTCACATAACATCTTGAGCAATATTCTTAGAAGCATTTCCTTTATCCTTCCCTGGTAATTGTTACAACATTTTCCTCTCGCATAGTACGATTTAAACTCAGAGTCGAACTGATAACGAGCCCTATAGATTAAATTTTACAGAAGTTCAGAGTGAAAGGAATATCACATATACAAACATAATAATTCCTAATCACATCAATTTAATTTTTCCCTGCTGCAATTAAGGGATAAAATGTCCTCTAACGTGAGTGCAGCTATACATTTTTTGATTGGTTTATTTTTCAATAATACATTGCTCATTTGTATTCAGCTAAACCACAAAAACGCGTACCTCGATTGCGCACTGAAAAAAAAATCACGGTGTATTTACTAAGAAAAGAGTAAAATTACCAAGAATTCAGGGTTCTATTTGATCCCAGTTTTTTCTCGGTAAAATTACCATTTATGGAATTGGTAATTTTACCAAGAAATCTCGGTAAAATTGTTGAACTTTCTCGGTAATTTTACTGGACCTTGGTAAAAATGCAAATATTTTTTATCGACTGTGGTAAAATTACCGGGATAAAATGGCAAAGTTACCGGGAATTGATTACCAGTAAAAGTGGTATTCTTACCTGAAAAAAACAGTAAAAATACCGGTTTGTAGGTAAGCTTACCAGTCTATCTTGGTAAAATTACCAATAATTGGTAAAAAAAGTAAGATGGTAAAGGTACCAACGGACCTTGGTAAAAACGCCGAGAATTTTTTTTCAGTGCGATGTTCAAAAATGTATGTAACCTACGTGCATTATTTTTTAAGATCACATCACTGAAGGTTTGTGACGTAATATGTGTTAAAAATCTGCAAAGTTGCAGTCTGGGGTACGTGGTTTTTCAGTAACGCACCACACAGTTCAATCACTTAAGAGTAATAATAGTATAATAAGTTTATTTTAAGGTGATTCTTCAAGCTCAAGTGACGTGGTCGAACTGGCATGCGATATATCTCATCGATTAGGTCAAAAATCTAGGTCGAGTTTGAACTTTTAGCAAAAAAAAAAAAGGACGATAGCCCCTGCGCATGAGCCTAAAGAATCATTCTAAACCCAAAAATCAGCGAAATTCAGAGAAATGAAAGCAGAATAGTGTTTGGAAAAAGAACCTCGCATTCGATTCAGTCATCGATTTCTGTATCGAATGCGAGGTTTTTTTCCAAACACTATTCTGCTTTCGTTTCTCTGAATTTTGCTGATTTTTGGGTTAGAATGATTCTTTAGGCTCATGAGCAGGGACTATCGTCCTTTTTTTTTTTTTTTTTTTTTTTNTTTTTTTTTTTTTTTTTTTTTTTTTTTTTTTTTTTTTTTTTTTTTTTTTTTTTTTTTTTTTGCTAAAAGTTCAAAATCTGCCGAGATTTTTGACCTAATCGATGCGATTTATCGCACTCCACTTCCACCACGTCATTTGAGCTTGACAAATCACCTTAAGAGGTACCTCAATACCTGAGGCCATTCACACCTCTGATAAAAATATCATAGCGTGTTTGGTCATCCTTAATTTTCATGGAATTTCTAGGGAAGAATAAAGGAAGCTCTGTGACTTCAAGGGAAGAGAAAACCCGGGAGCAATGATAGATAGAGTGAGAAGAACCGTATTGGTCAATTTTTCTTAATTCGTACATCATCATTTGACACAAAATGCAGTTCACGCAAGAGGGCACCCTAAGGGTGGGCTGATAAAAGTAAATGATAAATATACCACAGAAAAGGTTAGAGGTGATCAATCTCACATCATTTTGCTCCAAGAGTTCTCTAAAATGCTTCTTTGGAAGCAGTCTTATTTTGAACACAAAAAACAGATAATTCGAGGAAAGCGATGCTAAATTCTTCCGGCGCTTTTGCGAGCTTCATTGAGGATGCCTCATTAATAATACAAATTTTGGCTTGTATGATCAAACGTACTTGAGAGTATTGAAAAACGTTTTTATCAAAAACTGAAAATTAATTTTCTGATCTCAGGCCGGTTTTCTTCGTTAGAGTTTCAGTTCCAATTTCCACCGTAAGGGGTCCAGTCTTGTCTGATTCAATAGTATTCTATCTCATAACTATCTCATAGCTGAGAATACTTGTCCGTCAATTTATTCTGAAGACATAGGACATACTGAAAATTTCATGGTGTGTTATCAAATGTGGAGAGGGGCGGGCGGGAAAGAAGAAAAGAAAATTAAATTCACTGAACAAACACATACAGATTCACCTTTCGATCAAAGAAACTTGATTGAAAACAAGTGGAGTCAAAGAAAGCCATCAGACAGATGTGGATTTTGGGTCAAAGGCATGAGAAACTTGTAAATTTTAAGAAACCAACGAAACCACCAAAACAATCCTAAAATAAATGAGTCAGCGATTCCTTTACAGACTTTTTTTTTAAATGCAAAACGCCATTTTAATTTTTAGGAGTTTTTTCCTCTATTAATTTTTATTATGAATATTTGCAAAATTCTTACGAACGATTTTAGTTTCACATGTTGCATATCGATGGCCGAAGTGGGAAACCACGTGTGTATCCGTTTGCAACTTTGCAAACTTCCTGTCATACTTTAGTCTTTCTTTCGATAACTAGTCAACGGAATTTTTTGAAATTTTCTTTGAGTTTTCTTCTCAGTAAGCAGAATATATTCCTCGATAAAGTGTAAGCTATGAAATTGGCTCGTTCCTCCTCAAAATGTAGTAGGAGCGGACATTTTGAAACACCGCAATAGGACTACGTGATCTCGTACTTTAGCCATCGAAATGATTTACTTTTTCTTGGTGGTTCGTATAAATGTAAACGAATATTAGATGTTGGCAACATTTTGCTTTGCCAACTTTTCTCACAACTTCTGTGCGTGAATTTTACATTTGCTTCACGGAAAAGAAAAGAACATCGTAGGTATTCTGATTTAAACTATGGCAATTTTATTGTAGAGGAGTCCTTGATACCTACCCAAGTAGCATTTTTCAACAGAAAAATCGGGATGTATTGCAATTTTATCGGCGATAAAATCGCTAGGACCATCAGCATCTGAGCGAGTATCCTCGATCTTATTGGGATAAAATCTCGATTTTATCGCCCGGCAATTTATCGCGATATTTTCGAAATAAAAATCGCGATGAATGGCGATTTTATCGACCAAAATTGATCGCGACTTTAACGAACCAAAAATTGCGACGTGGAGCGATGTAATCGCCATAAATCGGTATTTTTAATGCGATAATATCTCGATATGTTGCCGCCGATATAATCGCGAAAACCAACCGATGAAATCGTTATTTATCGCGATCACTGCTACTTGGGTAGTTACCCTACGTTAAATTTTTGAATGACGTAGTAGAGAATGCATCTTAAAAAAATATCGAAAAAGAAAAAAGGTAACGCATCAATGACAGGTTTCTATTTAAAATAAGGTAGATAGTTTATAAAATCAAGGTTCATGACCTTTATTTTCAACATCGATATTTGAGTCAAACATGGTTGCTTATACAGTCACCCGTTTGGTAGCAACATAAATACAAATTAAAAACTTGGCAACAAGATTAGAAGAAACCACATTTTAATAGAGGTAAGGGCTAGCCTCAGGGTAGGATATAAATAGCTTGTCCACTGCTGGTCACTTATTTTTATTTATTCATTTATTAATTTTTTTTTTTAATACCTGCATCAGTAATTATGAGTTGACATTGATCTACTTTGAGTGTGAAATGAAAGTAAGCTGATTTGGATCAGATGTACGTGGGTCGTTTTAAAGGTAAGTTCCTTTTTTGTATAACTCCAATACTTTTGCATGGCGAGAAGATTGGCAAAAACTCTCGCCCTCGTCATCTTCCAGCAGGCCGATTATTTAAACTGATAGACAAAGCAGTAGACAAAAAAGTCAAAACGGACACGGAGGGATCCTATTGGTGGAAGCTGGTGGTTACAATGGACAGAAGAAGCAGGTAATAGACTGACTAACGGCAACCCATAAAAGGCCCTACAGTTAGTCCATTATTTTTTCTCTTTGTCTATGAGAACCACATATTTCAACCAAAAGGATCGCTCTGTACTCCTTACGTCCTTGTTGTCTATAGCTTTGTCTATCAATTTCAATAATCAGCCGCCAGTTTTCTAACTTATCGATGGGTTTTAACTTTAATATGACAAACGCTCGTGAAATCGTATCGGGTTGATTACACAAATATTATGGAATAGAGCGAAATCATTTTAACATTCATTTAGCTTAAATACGTCCAATATAAGTGTGCCACTGAGGATCTAAAAATCTGGCGTGGTTCAGCGTGAGCAAATTTTTATACAAAGGTCTTCATGCGTCAAGCAAGTCGCAATTATCACTACACTAACTTTTCTGCCCTGCGTTTAAGTCTCTGAAGGGGTTCCAGCATTTTGTCGTCGCTTAGCAATCTCTCGTGAGGTTTAGCGTGATCGAATTTGTCAACTAACGATGTCTCCATGCGTCAACTTATGTTTGTCGGCACACCTACTTTCCTGCGCCGCGTTAAAGTCTCTGAAGAGACTCCTGATTGAAATTGATGGACAAATCTATAAACAAACAAGATGAAGAGAAAATGGAGTGTTTCTATTGGAGGCGGGTGGATGCAATGGACAAAGTAGTGAGTAACAGACCAACTAACGGCATTCAATGAGAGACCCTAGAGTTAGAAAGGACAATCAGGGGCCGAATTTTGAGGGTTCTTTCACATAGAGATGCAACATCTATCGATGAGTCCAAACCCCACCACTGACCAATCAGAAACGCTAAACCGGACTTAGGTAAGTGCAGTCAAGACTCGTCTCAAGTACATTGAAGTACCGTGGAAGGACCAAAAAAATTCTGCCCCTGTTTCAACCAAAAAGAACACTTCACTTTACCTTTGTTTTCTTCGTCTATGGCCTTGTCTATCAATTTCAATAATTAGCCCGCAGAGAGCTGCACAGATACAGCAATACTTTCCGCATACAGGGTGATCCACTTGATCCAGGGCTAAACGGCCAGACTGCAGGAGCCGAAACACCTCCAAACCACCTCTTTAAGTTGAGATTTTAATTGTTTTTAGATCATTTATGAATTCAGGGCATAAAAGTACAGGGGAATAAGATTTGGTTCACAACCTTTGCCAAAATTCAGGAAAAACGATTTACTTTCCGAAATCTTTGGGGGCTGTAGCTCCGACTGGATGCACTTTTGGAAAAAAAAATTTACAACAAAAAAGTCTATTTGGATCCACAGAACACGCTCCTGCGGGCTGATCGTTGAAATTGATAGACACAGCTGTAGACAAAGAAAACATAAGGAGTACGGAGCAATCCTAACGCTTGAAATGGTTGGTTCCTATAGACTAAGGGAGAAAACGATGTACTAACTTATCGGGTCTCCCGTGGGTTGTCGTTAATTAGTCTATTATACCTACCCTCTTTGTCTATTGCAATTTTCCGCTTGAACCAACAGGATCCCTCTATATCCCTTTTGTCATCTTTGTCTATAGCTTTGTCTATCAATTTCAGAAATCAGGCTGCAGCAGTCTGTCCGTTTAACCCTGGATCACCGCAGGTGTATTGGTACTCCGTCAACAAAGAGGTAGGTCAACAATCGAATTTTAGATTCCCGAAAGTGAAAGCTTCTCCCTGCCTCTGAGAGGGAGGATACGACCGAAGGATTTTCTTCGGTGCAAGAACTGCTCCGTTGGTGTCGCCTAGAGTACCTGTATAGGGAGAGTACCGACAGATCTGAAACTCCGAAAGTCCATCAGGCCTTCACCGATGCCTCCGCGAATAAAGTTAGGGCCCAAAAAGGCAGCCAACCTATGAATTTCAATTATCCAGAGCGATTTACTGATACTATTGTTACGAACCGTCCTTTAATAAGCACGTGTTTGACTCAGTTTTTGCATAAATTTACTCAATTTCGCGGAAGAACGCTCATTTCTGTACATTCTTGGCCATCTTGGTTAGAATTGGAATCTGCAGACTAGCAGTGAAATTTTGTGCGTTAGAAGTTGGTTAGAAGGGTGGCTGCGCTTTTGGGCCCTAAGCCCTCCATGAACCGATCTGTCGGTACTCTCCCTATGCAGGTACTCTAGGTACTCCGTCAACAAAGAGGTAGGTCAACAATCGAATTTTAGATTCCCGAAAGTGAAAGCTTCTCCCTGCCTCTGAGAAGGAGGATACGACCGAAGGATTTTCTCCGGTGCAAGAACTGCTCTGTTGGTGTCGCCGTGCTTGACAGCGGGGTGGAGACTCCGACCTGCGAAAATCCGCAATAGTGGTCGCGAACCAGTTCTGCGTCTCGGCGGGCCCGCTTCTGCATGTGGGGGTGCAGACCGGAGAGCTTTGGACTTTGGACTTGCGAACGGTCGGCTGGCCTAGATTTCAGCGTTTAGCCTTGATTGCATCACGACGCGGATCGGGCATCAGGAGTCGGGCCTTCGGGGAAGGCCGCGGCCACTCTCGACCGGTTTCGTTGCCGCGTGGAGCCGAGAGCGAACCTGATCCCTCCGCGGTGCGAACCGGTTGCGCGGCGACTTGGCGGCGTCCCGCGCCGAGTCCCCGTCGCGTCACAACCACCGCGCGTTCGTCACGCTGGTGCTGGTCTGCCGTGCTGAAGAAG
This sequence comes from Bemisia tabaci, assembly GCF_001854935.1. Classification (NCBI taxonomy): domain Eukaryota; kingdom Metazoa; phylum Arthropoda; class Insecta; order Hemiptera; family Aleyrodidae; genus Bemisia; species Bemisia tabaci. Next base: position 2,958,378 of record NW_017547234.1, read on the forward strand.
AACGCCGTATGAGCCTTCAGGCGTTGCCAAATTTCCTTCGATAAAAACCGAATTTACTGCGAAAATCGTTAATATATTGTCCCAAAATGTCGGACAATATTGTGCGCAATTTAATCTAAAATATCTGAGAATTTCAAGGAAAAATATGCTTACATTTCGTCAAAAATAAACGTTTTATCCAGGGAAATTTGGCAACTCTCGAATGTTCTTACGGCGTTTTTCCTTAGCGCGGCAGTGGTGCAGCGCCATAAAATCGCCGCCGGCCCGTACTTTATTCTTAAATAACAGGTTTGCTCTTTGCGCGCCACAAGTGTTTCCATATTAAACGGTCCCGCCCTAAGTCTCCCTCTTGCGCCGCGCCACGCTCCTCTTTCTCTTGTCGCGTTTCTTAAGGCCAAGGGTAGGATCCTGGAGGACCGTTGCAGGGAGAATATGCTCTCAGAACAACAAAAAAATGGTCACAAGAAGCGACCGGCTAATAGAGCATCAGAGCCCACCCTGAAGGCGTTGTATCAATATTGCTTCAATATCTCCAGACTCCTGACAATATGATTTGGGAATGTCGCAGCAACGTTGGGACAACAGTGCCTTTGAGAAAAAAACGCAATTTTAGCAGGTACCATGGTAAGTCAATTTAGCAAAAGTTCGGGCTGGTGCTTATCCAGCCTGAATGTTTATTCCCATTCCGTTGTAATCAATTGTACGACCTATTTCTGGCTTAATATCGCTTGGCTATACTTTGCTGATATTCCCTGACTGTATTCTGTCAATATTGCTGGGCGATATCCTGTCAATGTTGCCTAAAAAATTGTGCCAAATCTTTATAAACAGCCTTTATGTGTCTCAAGGGTTATATTGCACCGATATTGTGTACATTTTGGCAGATCTGAATTGCCTGGTAATTATCTATTTACAATTTTCTCACTTCGTCGTTTCTCCAATTTTTTACATAATTTTTTCGAAACGAAAGAAGCTTCTCAATTAAATCGACGAAAATTATGTAAAGCTAACACGGAACGATCTTCTGATGCGATATTTTCCTGGCAGCACAGCGCGTAAGAGAGGTCGCAAAAACGGTCGCGGAAACGGTCGAGCGACACATTTAGTTGACTCGTCTTTTTACCTCCGAGCATCTGGTACCTCTGAATGGGATATTTAGGATTCGCACTGCAATCAGAGCTTGGCAACCCCATATACAGCGCAAACCTCATTTTTTGGCGATTTTATCGCCGATAAAATCGCTAGGATCATCAACATATGAGCGATTATACTCGATCTTATCGCGATCAAATCGCAAAAAAATCGCAATTTAATTTCGAAATATCGCGATTTTTCCGTTGAAAAATGCTACTTGGGTAGTGTCACGCTTGTTCGCAAAATTATGAAGACCCACTCACCTTTCTGCGTCACCTTAAGCGTTATTCGTTTCATGAATTTTCAAAGTTTTAACAGCTTCAACAAACCACACTTACACGGAAAAAAATAAATTGCTGATTCAACAATTCAATTGCTAAAAATAGTGAGTGCAATGTTTCAACGTAGATTTTACAACAAAAAAATGCTACTCTAACCACATTGTAAACTAATTTAACCACGGGGGTGGTTAAAGTAGCATTTTTTTGTTGTAAAATCTACATTGAAACATTGCACTCACTGTTTTTAGCAATTGAATTGTTGAATCAGCAATTTAATTTTTTTCCGTGTACAATTGTACATGTCAGTTTAAAGTTGCAGTACCTTAAGACAATGTACGTGAGAAGTGTACATTCTTCTCTGGCCTGCTAAGACGTGTCAAATCTAAGAGAAAGAAGAATGTAGAATAACGTCTGCTCAGTTGTTCTCCGTATCCATGATACTTTTTTACACCAATAAAATGTCTATTTATTGATGCCAACGGCCGCACAGGATGTTAATATTAGGAGTGTGTATAAAATCAGCTCAAGACGAGGAGAAATATTTTGACTTACATCAAAAACTTCGTCCCTGCCATCAATTTGACAAACTAAAAAACTTCAACCGTAGGGCCGGATTTAGGGGGTGGCCACATGGGCCGCGGCCCATGGCGGCAAATTTAAGGGGCGGCAAATGTTGTAATTTTTTCAAATGTAGGTATCAAGAAAAAAATCTGATTCAGAAAAAAAATTACAAATGAGAAAAGGCGAAAAAATCTCATTTCCTGAGAGTTAAAGTATAGTAATTTCTAATTGGTTCGTGTTTCGGTTATGCAAGAGACAGAAGTTGAGAGAGGAAGCAAACACGAAATTGGGCCGGAGCGGCGCGGCGTAGAGAGCAATGATGACAAGGTTTTGAGATGGATGGAAAGGAGAAGCCCTCGGCGCGCCGGTCAGCATAAAACACATATTAGCGCCTACAAGACTCCACGAATACTTCACGCATTGCGTCAAACGTAGTGCGGTCAGCAGCGGTTGCCGTGAAACTCATAGTGCCTACAAGAGTGCATGAATACTTCACGCATTGCGTCCAAAATAGTGTGGTCAGCAGCGGTCGGCGCGTGAAGCGCTTAGCGCCTACAAGACTGTAGGGATACTTCACGCATTGCGCCAAAAACAGCGCGGTTGGCGCGGTGGCGGAAATTAAAATCATTAAACCACATTCATGTTTATACTTTCATAATTTTTTCGTTCTTTTCTCATTAATGAAAGGCCTTGTCCACACAGGGATAGGTTGACGGAACTTAATTTTCGCGCAAAGTTCCGTGAACTTTTGCTAGTGGTGACAGGGTTTTCACAAAAAATGTGCCCAACTTGAGTAAACGCGTCTTATGCACCCCTCCTCTTCTGGCACGTTCACCTGATGGTTTGTACCGATGAATCAAAACGAATGAGAGGGGCGGCAAAATACAGGCGGCCCATGGGCGGCAAGTAGGTAAAACCGGCCCTGCTCAACCGCATACTGGAAAAAAAGTTCTATCATGTAAATTGAAGCCCAGGGTTCCTCATTGATTGAGCTACTTAAATTAGGGAACCGATTTTTTCATCAAATCGTGTCGTGCGGAACCCGCTAGTGTCCATTTTTCCAATATTGAGTTATTATGGTTTGATAATAGGACGCATTTCTGTCAAACAGAACTATGTGCATTACGACATGAGCCCTGAGACCCATAAGAATATAAGCATAACAGGGCTCACGTCATAAGGCATATAGTTCCGTATGACAGAAATACGTCCAATATACTTTTAAGACTTTGATGCAATCATGTAAGTGGTGTCAAGACTCGTAATAGGGTTATCTTTGTCCGAAAACGAATCATTGCTTCACCTTCATGATGGTATCAGCTCTTGAAAAGTATTATTTAGGTATGAACACAAAAAATTAGAGGCTGGAGACATTGACATTATCGGTTTTTTGCACGATGCAGTTCAAATAGTGTGTTCTGACGTTCGATTCGTATTATGTAACCTCTTTTTAAGTTTAATTACATTCAAAAGTTTGCTCCAGCGAACCAAACATTCGGTTTGACGAATCGAGAGCTCGGTTTGACAAACCGAATAATATGACGGATGCGTAACGCACTGAACTTTGATACATGTATTAACTTTATTCATCGAAATTCGTAAGCATTATCATTTCGTAACAACAACTGACTTTTCTCAGTGCCCAAGTTTCAATGAGATAATTTATTTTAGAGACCCCTGCATTAACAATCTAAGCAATGTAATGGGTAGGACGAACGTATTTATTTAGAGGGCCAACCCTACTTTTTGCCTTATGATTGATGAGTGACTTACTGAACCTAAAATTTTCCCAGATGATGGCCGATGAATATCAGGGCACTATGGCGAGTTTTGCAAGTTCTGTTTTGTTTGTCAAACCAATGGATCGATTCTTTGGTCATCGGTCATCATCAGACGAATCCAAGCGCCGATTTCCGAAAGTAACGAGGATATTTCTGCCGTACTAAGGAAGAACGTCGTATGAGCCCTCAGACGTTGCCATGTTTTCTCCGATAAAAACCTCCCTGGTAAAAATTGGCGATAGGAGCTGCGTTTCAAAATACCATAGGAGTTCTTATAGCCGACTGAAGAGGGCGATAGAAAATCTTATAGCTGGCTGTAGAAAGTGGAACAAATCATACGGCCGGGCTACACGAAGCGATAAAAAATTATACAGCCAGGCTATAGCTCCTATCGCCGGGCTTTACACTTTATCGCCTGGCTGTTGCTTTTTCGCCATCGGCTATAAAAGGCAATAAGAAATTGAGTAGAAATTCTTGTGCTTTGTAAATCCTTAAGTTTGTACGGAATAACCGTAATGTTTACAAAACGCACATTATATTTTCCTTTACTACATATTTCTTTTCATCAATTAAAATGAGAATAACCCATACAGAGTGTGCAAATATTTCTAAGTCATGAGTTGAAAAACGGTGACTCCGCGAGATTAAATATTAGAGCCTAATACAAAGCGGAGCGGCGGCGCATTGCGCAATGCATGAAGTATCCCTGTTAGGTTTGCAGGCACCAATGCGCGTTCAGCGCTGGCTGCCCGCCTGCCGCGCCGTGCCGCAGCGTACCGCGGCGCTTGAAGCAACTATTTCACACTGAAGGTATTGCACAGTATCATACGAAATTGAAGGCGCTCCAACATATTAGGAATGTCAGGCATCCTTCAGAAGAACGGAGCTCTCCTCGCCAATTAAATCAAGATACTGCGGCCCAAACAGAGAGCGGTAGTCCAAAAACTCACTACTAACACGAACTAACGTCTAGCATACACTTTATCGCCAGGCTGTTGCTTAGTCGCCATCGGCTATAAAAGGCTATAAGAAATTGTGTTGCCGGCTAAAGAGGCTATTGGAAATCTTACAGCCGGCTGTAGGTCTATGGTATTTTGGAACACAGATTCTACTGCCAATTTTTACCAGGGCTACTTTACTGGGAAAATTTCAAATATTATTTTCCAAAATTTTCAGACAATTTGAATGTAATATAATCTAAAATACCTGAAAATTTCAAGGAAAAATACGCATACATGTTGTCAAAAATACATGTTTTATCAAGGGAAATTTGGCAACTCTGGAATGTTCATACGGTGTTCCTCCTTAGCACGGCAGATAGTCCGGGGTCTCTACAATATACTGTCTTTGAGTTTTTATCTCCACTCGTATCCTCGCTCCAAAAGGCTTGTCTTTTCGTGCGAGAGTTTAAGACAACAAAGCTTCAAGGCGCACCGAATGGTATTTTCAAGGTAGTGGCTACTCTCTAGTAGGTTGACGATTCTTGATTTCGTCTATCGAACGTATGCAAAACAATCGATAAACGCCGAGGCATGTCGCCTCGCCGAGAATCGATTATTCATAATGGATTTAAATGGAGGAAAAAACAGAGTTACCAACTTGACCGGTTTAAGATGGGGGCCTTACATGACAACGAGGTTAGTGTAAGTGAAAGGGACTCGGACCGATTCTGCTGCGCATGGCGAGGGTGAGCGAGAATGACCGAGTTCACCCCAGTGACCTTCCCCGCCGCACCGGGCACCGCCGCGCCGCACCAGGCCGCTACGCTCGAGTTTACGCAAAAACACGCTCGTATTTGCACACTCACCTGCGCCTCATAAAAATAGCATTTAAGTAAATGTTCTTCTCATACTCCTAACAGGCGAACAAAATGACACCCAGCGTTATGCATGCATCCAATACCACCTACCCGTACTTTCCAGCGCAGAAAGAGGTTAGGAACCGGTGGTAAAGACCAAAATACATGGCATCTAATGGAGACTGCTGAAATGAGCGAGTGTTCGAAATGAAATTACGTGCAAAAATTTCAGCACAACTTTAATTTGAGACGCGCACTTGAAAATGAAGAACTTAAAAGCATTACAATTGCGTAAAATAATAACAAAACTTTACTTTTTCGCCGTATCGTCCCCTCTATTCTTAAAGATATTCTACTTTCGGTCATTCCATTACTGAAGTGGAAAAAATGAATTGAGAAGAGTCTACTTGCCAAGAGGATTAAATTTTTCGCATCACACCAGGAGATTCAACGAATGGATAAGAAAAATGCTACACGGACTGAGAGACTCAAAAAACCGTGCACCACGAGGATGACCCTGCCAACCCCCCCCCCCNCCTTCCAACCCAAATTCCTCCCCTTATCTGGGTGAAAAGGGTCAATCCCAAGAAGACTCTTTTTTGGGAATCCGCAGTTTCATTGCTCTGTGGCTAATATTAACTTCTTCATGAGAGTTGTCTCCATTATAATTTTTAGTTTCAGTTCCGAGGTTACTTTTGGTAACTTAGTAAGGTTTACATTTCTATCGAATTTTTAATCTCAAAAATGTAAACTTTGCACTATTGTCCGTTTTGAACCCAAGCTAACACTTTTCCTGGGAGATTGTTTTCTTCTAAGTATTCATTTTCTAAAAGCCCCGGCTCTCAGAGAAAGAGTCAAATAAGTCCTTTTTTAGATTGTCCGGGTAATCCGTCCAAAACACATGAAATTTATTGTATTTTCTTTAAAATCCTAGGCCATATGGTGGCAATTGATTTAATTTCTAATTTTTTGCGTGCAGCGAGCTTCTTTCTTCTTCATGTTTTTTACTTGTATATGTGGTTATTATTCTGCACGAGTTTCTCAATTGGAATCTTGTTGTAGTCAGTTGGTCTTTTCACATATTTTGCTAGAAAAATATAAATTAATATTGTCTAATAAAATATTATATTATTGATAATATTATAAAGAGAAGGTTTGCACAAAAATTTCAACTCAAAAACACTTTCTAAGTAGGGACATACGATGCAAGAAAGTATTGTTATGTCCGTCGATCAAAGTAAATCCAACGCGTATAAACGGACAATGATTTTGTCGTCTATTTCATGGAAAAGAAAAAGAAGTTCACCGTTTTTACAACACTTCAACTGTTTTGAACTTAAAATTAGTTTGATAGGGTCAAGCTAGAAGTTAGAACAGTCGACCGAACTCTCGGAATTTAACGCATGCTTCATTCCTCCTTACGCCCTATTTCCGCCAGTGACTCATAAATAGAGAGCGCCGTGCTAAAGGATGTTAGGGCATACCAAAAAGGAACGCCTTCAATTTCGTATTTACGCAACCAGCATATCCATGCTAAAACAGCTAAGGAATATTTGCATTCAGGCTTCATGGAAGTATTCGGTGAAACGGCGGAGTACAATCAGCGTAGAAGATCTGAGCCACGTTTTCGGAAAGCATAAACGCCTTCAACTCTGTATGTATGCAACACGCATATCCATCATGCACGAATAGTTGCGCTAAAGTTTTCTAACAGCATCCAAGGAATCGGAATGCATTCAGCAGAATCGAGCCTTTTTTCTTATCATTATTATTTAAATTAATTGGGTGTAGTTTCAAGCTTACCCAGTTGGACGCATTTAAACCAAAAAGAACTATATCCATCATGCATTTAATCTCATGAATCTCGAGGTTCATGTCAGAATGGCTAGATAGTTCCTTGTGATTTAAATACATCCGGTTGTGATTTTTCTCCTGTCAAAAATTTCAAGTTTTGAATTTCATATTTTGAATGTGGAAGTAATGAATAAACTTAATATTAAACATTCTTCGGAGGAATGAAACTTTTAGCCTATTTTTTCAGATTTTCACTTGTTGCTTGGTTTTTTACATGCGCTGTCCAAATATTTCTCTAAAGAAATTCTTCCTAGAAAAGTTATCGTATCAAAACGGGATTCTGAGGAAGTGAATCTCATAAAGGGAATGATTATTGCGAGACCAAAGGTCGTGATTAGTGACGATTTTGATGTTTTATTCCAATTATTAGGCACCATCTAAGGTTGAAAGAAGTCTGGAAACAGGCAAAGATTTTGATATCATTTTGAACACATTTTCATACATCTTACTTTAAATTGTCAAATTTAAGAGCAAACCTGATCGAAAGTTTCTCTTTGGGCTTGGAAAGGACTGCGTAAGGACAGGCGGAAGAGGATGTCAAAAATGCTTCATGAGAGGAATTTTATGCGATTGGTTATCAAAAGTATTCGAGAGAAAAATCGAATAAAAGAGAAAGTAATTAATTGCAGGATATTCAAAAAAAGTAATGCAGTTTTTCTATGAAGTATTATCTAGGCATACTCGCGGAGAATATCGTATGTCATCTGGATCGCCCTCCCACGCACTCTTGCGAGCTTTCCCGCCTAAAAATAGCATACCTCCTCCGGCTCCAGCAATGTAAGTGAGGTTATTGTTATTACATTGTTACCTTACTTACGACCCCTTCTATTCGACCAGATTGGCAAAAACAGAAATAGCAACGTCACGTTGTTCTTAAGCATCCGACGTAGGTAACCTCCTACACCGCTTCGCTTTTTCCTTTGCAAAATTTAATTTTAATCGAATGAATTTTGATTGAAATTTACGGAGAGGAAGCTGTAACACTGATAGACTGAATCACTCCTACGTAAACTTGACTAGAAGTTAACTCTGATCTATTTTGGGCTGCAAGGCACTCTCGATTCTCATCATTTTTTTTTTTTTTTTTTTTTTTTTTTTTTTTTTTTTTTTTTTTTTTTTTTTTTCCCGTTACCTGAGACAATCATAAAAACGGCTGTCTCTATAGAATCCTACCCTACAAATGCACGTCCGGAAATGAAAAAACTTTAGGCATAATAATTGAGTGTAACCTATAGTTTTCAAAATGTCTGATTGAGTGTCGGATCATTAGAACTAGGCATTGATAATGAGCCATCGGTCAACTCTATTTCATTCGGATTGATAAATCCGACAATTAACCACAACTGCCGGTGGTGTTGTTCAGCTTATCAGAACTGTCACCACTGTGGTATTCGTATCATACAGTGCGGCTAATAGTAAAGGAGATATTGTGTATGCTAACAGCGAATTTCATTTAAGGAATAATTTTAACGAAATACAAGGTCAATGAGTGACATATTTATTCTGTAAATGACCATCAGAGCATTACGACTGGGATCGTCTGAAGCAGAGACAAGAGACCCTCCAAATGGTGGAAGCTTTTATTTTCGGAACTCCGACAAGAACGTGTCCGGAGGCGTGGCGTGAATTGCTATGTATCGATTGTTCTGCCATTTAAACCTATGGTAAAGAATCGAATATTAAAGTGTTCGCTGCGAACACCTTGTTTATCGATCCTTTTCCATAGGTTTAAATGGCTTACCAATCGATATATCGCAAAACACGCCGCGCCACTGGAACGTATTGAGTATTTCGTTTCGCAAACATACCGAAGTTTGTCAAACTTGTTCGGCTCATTACGTGTTCCGAAGCTCATCATCCCTCCAGTAGGTGTGACTGTTGCTCTTCTATAATTATCTCCTATAATAAGTGTGGAGTTCCCGAGAGTAAAAATTTTCACTAGTCGCCAAGAGGCCAGTGAAGTGAGGGGTCTCGCGTCTCTGATCTGAAATCAGAAGAGGCAAGCAGACTGAAATTCTACCAAGGGCCGTATTTGATCGGCACTTCTGTAGTGAAGTGCAACATCCGTCGCGTCGATGAGCAGAAATTATGCAACTCCAACAAATCAGATAAGCGCGGTCGTGAATTAAGTTTTTACTTCCTCGCATACCTAGGGTATTGTCGTCCTCCTCTAAATGAGACTTATTGTCAGCATGAAAATACTCAGACGTTTTCAGTGATTGTTCCACCTGGAACAATAGGACTACCCTTTGCAAAGAAGAACTACCCATTGATAAGTCCTCTATCTGCACAGGGAAATTAATGGCACATTATATGCAATGTTCCTCAAATCGTCGTCTCCCGGACGAAGGAACGTAACTCCATTCCAAGGTTGCCAAATTGACTGAAAAAATTAACTTATTTCACAAAAATGTACTGATGGAATTTTGATCAAAAATTTATGTGATTTTTGCCTGGAATCTGAGGAAAAATCAGTGAAATTTTTAGTTAGAAATGCTCAAGATTTTCTCGATAAATATTCAATTTGCCAAGAGGAATTTGGCAACATTGAAATGAAGTTACATTCTTTCGTGAGGAAAGCGACGAAATGAGCCAGAAAAAGCGGTTCCATATCGCAAATTTAGTCCAAATGAACTTTTTTGATATCGATCGTTTTGCCGCGCTTTTTGAAAGCGGGGCAGATTAACGGCGATGTATCGAAGTGACTAAATGAGTCTATTAGAATGAAATCAGAATGAGACCCAGAACAAGAACCAGAGGCAGCGGTTTCACACATTAAACGCGGATCGGGTCTGGCACACGAGGAATTCAGGGCAAGGTCGTGCATCATGCTCACGGTGCTCACTGCTCCTAGACCCGTCACAGAGAGGCATGCCTCCTTCCCACCGTCCAGTCAGCGGCTGTTCTTTCAGGTTGGCAACGCCGTTTTTTCCACCATTAAAATCCATTACGAATAATCGATTTCAGGTGGAGCAGCCTCTCTCGATATATTTCAATGGTTTTTTATGCATTTCGACCGGCGAGGCTCAGTGTTGCCAGATCGTGCGGATCACTGCTGGAGTTCGATGTCTTCTTACCACTTCGCACTCTGGTCCCTTCCGGTCAGAGACGCTATATTTTATAGAGACCTCCGATGGAGATGTTGCATGTGTGAGGAATTTGCGATTTGACTGTTGATTCTTGTGTAAAAGTTCGCGAGAAACACGATGGTGCTACTGGTTTTTTCTGAAATCATATCCCAAGCTCAAAAAAAGCTCTCAAGTTGAGGCCAAAATGGAGGGGATATCCCACGCTATCCTGAGAGTCCACCTCTACATCAAGGCAAACTCTCCATGCAAAGATAGGGGGCAAATACATGGAGTCTCCAAATAAAGTGGCAGCCCTGTCAATGTATTTTCTCCCTATCTTTGCATGGAGAGTTTGTCTTGATGTAGAGGTGGACTCTCAGCATAGCGGGATATCCCCTCTATTTTGGCCTCAACTTGAGAGCTTTTTTTGAGCTTGGGAGATGATTTCAGAGAAAACCAGTAGCAACCAGGGAGCAAATACATGGAGTCTCCAAATAAAGTGGCAGCCCTGTCAATGTATTTGCTCCCTATCTTTGATTGGACAGTTTGTCTTGATGTAGAGGTGGACTCTCAGCATAGCGTGGGATATCCCCTCCATTTTGGCCTCAACTTGAAAACCTTTTTTGAGCTTGGGAGATGATTTCAGAGAAAACAAGTAGCACCATCGTGTTTCTCGCGAAATTTTACACAACAATCAACAGTCAAATCGCAAATTCCTCACTGCTTCAAATACCACACAAGTCGTATTCCTGCGATTGCACTTATAGCCCCGCCCCCTCCGTCTCTACTATGTACCAGCCTGAGGCAACCGTTGATTGAGACCATTATCAAACTCGAGTCGCCGGGAATCGAACCCGAGACCTCCTGAATCCTGATTGTAGAGCCATCACTGCAACCACTACACTACAGGAGGCCGACAGTGGCCAAATTGGCCAAAAATTTTTCACTGATCCGGCTGAAAATTGAAATTTTATCAATGAAAATTTGGCAACTTCTTCAGGTTCATACGGCGTTTTTTCTCAGCACGGTAGAGCGGTTGCGGTCGGCGTCGTCCTTTCGAATATCGTCTGGGCAGGTTTCAACATTATGACGACGCGACGTCTAATTAATTAGTGACAAAATCTTAATTCGACCGTCGTCGGCGGTGCCGGCTGCTGGGCACCGCGAAAGCTGCCGAATAGATACCGCAGAAATGGTCATGCCGCGGCCACCAGAACAACACTCAAGTCTCAAGAAGACCGTTCTGCCGTGCTAAGGAAGAACGCCGTATGAACATTCGAGAGTTGCCAAATTTCTCTGGAAAAAAATTTTCCCGCCTTACACTAGAAAAAAAAACACATTGGATCTAGAGTCCAGACTCTTAAAAACATCGACAAGAAAAAATACTCTTGATTCAATCAGATTTAGGCTTAAATCAAGAACCAAGTTTCTTAATTTGAGCGGTTTTCCTTTTGACTTACGCAAAAATCTGGTTGAATCAAGATTCCTTTTTCTTGTCAATGTTTTCAAGAGTCTGGACTCTAGATCGAATGTGTTTTTTTTTTCTGGTGTTTGATAAGGCATGTATTTTTGACAACATTCATGCGTATATTTCCTTGAAATTTTCAGATATTTTAAATTGAATTGCGTTCAAAATTGTCTGAAAATTTTGGAAAATAATATTCGCAATTTTTCCAGTAAAGTCGGTTTTTATCGGAGGAAACATGGCAACGTCTGAGGGCTCATGCGGCGTTCTTCCTTAGCACGGCAGCGTTGTAAGAAGATGAGCTTGCCTCATTTTCGTCGGTTAAATTAATGTTTCCTTGAACCTCTCAGACATACTGGATTGAATCGGTGGCAATCGTCAAAAGTTGGCAACATGGAGGCATGAAATGGAAGAAACTGAAAAGTGATTGGAAATTTCTTGGGTAGATTTCGTAAAGTTTCACGAAACTGCACAATGTTTGACAAATATGAAATATTCATCTCAGGGCCCTGGTAAAAATTGGCAGTAGAATCTTTGTTCCAAAATACCATAGACCTACGGTCGGCTGTAAGATTTTCAATAGCTTCTATAACCGGCTACACAATTTCTTATAGCCTTTTATAGCCAACGGCGATTAAGCAACTAACAGCCAGGCGATAAAGCGTATGCTAAACGTCACTAATTATGGATGCCAGGACTTAGTGAATTTTTGGACCACTGCTCTCTTTTCGGGCCGTATTATCTTGATTTATTTTGCGAGGAAAGCTCCGTACTTTTGATGGATGCCTGCCAAACCTAATATATTAGAGCGCCTTCAGTTTTGTATGATACTGTGCAATACCTCTGGTGTGAAATAGTTGCTTCAAGCGCCGTGGCACGCTGCGGTGCGGCAGGCGGGCAGCCAGCGTGGCGCGAAAAGCGGATTGGCGCCTACAAACCTAACAGGGATACTTCACGCGTTGCGCAATGCATGAAGTATCCCTGTTAGGTTTGTAGGCGCCAGTGCGTCGCCGCGCCGCTCCGCTTTGTGTTAGGCTCTAATATTTAATCTGGCGGAGTCAGCGTTATTCAACTCATGATTTTGAAATGTTTGCACATCCTGTATGAATTATTCTCGTTTTAATTGATGAAAAAAAATATGTATTAAAGGAAAATATAACGTGTGTTATGTAAATATTAAGGTGGTTCCGTCTCAAACTTAATGATTCCCAAAGCACACGAATTTCTACACAATTTCTTATAGCCTTTTCTAATCGATGGCGAAAAAGCAACAGCCAGGCGATAAAGTGTAAAGCACGGCTATAGGAACTATAGCCCGGCTGCATAGTTTTTTTATCGCTTCGTATAACCCGCCCTTATGATTTTCTCCGCATTCTACAGCCAGCTGTATGATTTTCTGTAGCCTTCTTTAGCCGGCTATAAGTATTCCTATGGTATTTTGAAACGCAGCTCTTATCGCCAATATTTACCAGGGGGGCATCGGCACCCGTCCTCTAGGGGACCGGCACTTAAAAGCACCTGACAACTCAGAAAATCCCTCTCAGCTTTTCATTACGTAACTTTGGTTTTTTATTCGGTTTCTAACTGGTAAAACACAGATGATAAAAGTGAGAAACTGAGCATGAAGCATCGTAGGCATCGATTGCATTTGAGTAAGTACTTAGTGCGCGCGAAGAATCGACGATTAGAAACTTTTTTTTCATAATTTTTTAGAGATGCCCGGTAAAATTTCCCGGGGAACTTCTCTATTTTGACAACTTCTAATGATGGCCTGGCGTCCAGACACTCTGAAGTTTTTTCCTCTAAAAGTGATTTAAAGTTTTAATACCCCCAATGCCCCCCTCAAATAAGTTTCCTCCAAATGAAATTAAAAGTTCGGTCGTGTTCTTAAATCGACTATTGGGCAGGTATAGGGAATTGTCGTCTAATTTGATTTGTAATCGTTGATGCTATGTTAAAAACTAAACTTCAGAGACCGTAACTTTAATGGCAGTGCTTTTGGAATTAAAAGTGATCCCGTGAAAAAATTAAAGTATTACCTCTCAAAGAGACTCTTGAAACAGTTGTGCGTAATCCTGAGTCATCCTGTACATGGGTCGATACCAAAATAGGAAAGCCATTAAGACATCAGGTTTCTTCGTCAATTATTATGCATGAATGAACACTTAACCGCATTCAAATTATGAGGATTAATGCTCTCTTTCATTTTTTTCCCCGCTGACGGCGCTAAAACATTATAACTTCAAAATAATCTCTGTCCTATATTTTTCTGTTTTCTATCCATATTTAAATGTCATTTTATTTTTTGAAGCTTGAGCAATTAAGGCATGCCTTCTTGAGATGGTTCTGCTTATAAATTGTATCATATATTTTTGCGTTTTCACAACCGCACAGCTTAAGTTGATCCATTCCAAAAGTTTCATGCATGATCGAATACACGAATATATCTTTTTACAAGCCTGCAACCAAATGTACATGCTATGATGCTTCATTTTGCAACTGCAGGCTCTAAAAAAGGTTTTTTTTTTCTTCATTTGAGGCAATCTCCCGCTACGCAAATAAAAAACTTAGGTTTGGCTGAGCTTGAGAAATCGCGATCAATTTATATCAGATTCATAAAGATTGGGGCCCACGCCTTAAAATTCAAGAAATTGCAGAAAACTTCATTTAAAAGGAAAAATTCCCTTTGCCGTGCATTTTTGGTGATGATCCGTACTGTTCAATAAAAATAATTGGATTGTTAGACGCAAAAAAGCGAGTGAAATAACCATTGGTATAATTTTCTAACGATGCAATGGAAGAAGCAATGACTGCTTCAAGAGGCAAATTGACATCATAAATCGCCTGTAAGATTGGAGGTATGCAATATTTTACTTACACTTTACGTTTTGGTGTGCGGTGAGAGAAGGAGATTCTCTGATCGTTCTAGGGAAATTTTTACGCGATTCTTGTAACTTATCTAAGGAATTTTTTCTTCTGTTTTGGTGAGACTTAGCTAAAGGGGCTGTTTGACGAGTTCGTCGCATTTTTGAAGACGGGTCGATTTTACTAGCAACACTTGGCGCTAATTTTTTTTTCTTACTCGATAAAAAAACGGCTTTTTCTGTCAATCTTTGAAAGGCTGCTTATGAAGGACATGTATCATCAAAACCTTAAGGGTAAGTATAATTTTCTCGCGTTAAAAGTGATGCTGTACCTATATCGTCCGAAATGTATTTCTGGCTCCAAGCCGGAAAAGCCGCATTGTTGTGAGTGAGAATCGTTGATGACCACTTAATTATGTATGGCAGATATCACTTGATTGCCATGCAGAAATATTTGAGACATTACTATGAAATTGGGTCTAAAACGCGTTGTTGCCGAATTGATCCTTCATCTACCATTCCAGCATTTGACGGCCGCGTTTGTAGCCCGGTCGACGTTCGAACATTACATCACATTTTAAAATGAAAAAAAAAAAAAATAAATAAATAAAAAAGAACATTTTCCCACCAAAGTTATTGGTGAAGCATGTTCCGTGGAATATTTACTCAAAGGATTGACACAATTAGCCACATGTTCCCCGTGAAAATAATCTATCATCAAAAAACGATAAGCTTGCCATATATTGCTTACGCGAAGGCTCGCCAAAAAAAAAAAAAAACAAAATGTGCTACGACGACGTTGCAAGTTTAGTCTAGTGACTCTTCATAGCTTCTATAGTAATACCATACTAGCGATAGAACCCGGAAATTTGAATCGTTTCCAAGTTACAGCAAAATTCCGGTTTTCATGTGGGTCTCCCCTCGTATGACCATTGTCACCAGCGCGGTGACATGATGAAACCAGTATGTTACGAAAACGGGACCGACACGATAACAAACTAGTTTCATATGGTCTTTTTCATCAAGTTGGCACCATCTTGCTACAATGTGGACAATGTATTGGCACTAACAATGATCGTTTCAGACCATGATCCAATCGGACCATTTTAAGGAGTGAGCTCGTTAGTTGCTTGGAAGAACTTCATGAGTGTTAGTTTAAAGTTGGTTCCTTTTTCTGAATTGAAGAGTAGAAATTAAAAACCTTAATTGTAAGCATCATCGGGGGTTGCTAATATTGTGTATTTCTATTATGACGGGAATCTACTGATTTGGGAATACCGTCTCCTATCATGAAACAAGATACAAATCTCCTGATAAAAATCCCACGAAGCAAAGGCACCAGGATATTCTTCAGTAAGGAACATTGCACATAATCTTAGTCACACCTGATATAGCGTTTACAGTTGTGAATTTCCATTTTACCATTGATTCACCAGCAGAAAATCTGAGAAAGAACCCATATACTTGATTATTTCCTCCAATGAAAAATGCATCATTTTTCCTTTTGGAAAGGGGGATCAAAGTATTAAAAATTGTAATAGTAATGACTACTGATGCACACACAAATTTATGGGTTAGTAATAAACGAGCAAAGAGTTTTTGACGAAAATGTTGTCATCATAAATGATTCTCTTTAATACAAAATCATAAGAATAACATGAAATGCATAACGCGTGAGGCGCGAAGCGCTTCAGGGGGTTGGACCGTGAAGCGGTTAGAGAGGGTGCGTTTCATCTTGCAGAGAATAAATTCAACAATAAGCAGACCCCCCCCCCCATATGATTCCTTTCAGGTAAATTCGATCCAGTTGTACCTCCTGATAAGGCACCATACTTAAGCTATGACGCGCAACAAATGGCAACATTGGCGCAGCGTTCTGACGTCATGTGAATTAGACGACGACTCGCGCATTACGATAATGTAGAGTAGACCGTCCCGAAAAATGTTGTTTTTTGTCGAGAAAACATCCATGGCTCGCCGACAAAAAATCTGCCGGGAATGGAACGGAGTATAAGCTAGGCGTGGATTGCATGCAGCAAAGTACATATTTTTTACTTCGAATAAAAAATGGGATTTGTCAGAAGGCTCGAAATCGAAGCATGGAAAAAATTGGACTCTCGCCCGATCAGGATCAACTTTTATTCACCCCTACTTTGACGTGAATGTCCTTTTTCCAAGCATACTTAATGGAATTTCGTACAGAATAAAGTGTCAATAAAAAATGTCAAAGTAATGTCAAGTAAAAATGTCATAAAAAATGTAGTTTGGTACAATTAAGGACCGTTCATAAAATCCTAAACGCTAAAAATCGGAATCACCCCCTCTCCCGCAACGTAGGCTCTCATCTCTCAAATTGCATAAAATCACTGATAAACTTCAGTATTTTCCTTCCTTTTCTTTTATTTGAGAAAGAGATGAGCAGAAGCAAAACAGGATGAAGAAATAGAGGCCCTGGCGCGTCGCGATATGAAAACTGAAGCACAAAAGGCACTCACACCCCACACCTGTAACTGTTCGTGCTTACGATATATTTTTGTCATATAAACAAAGAATTGAAAGCGCTCTGCCATTTTGGATCCTGGAAGTGAACCCCGCCACGCCGCCGTTGGCGCGCGGCGACCGGCATGAATCGCATATCAGCGCCTACGAGACTGCATAAATACTTCACGCATTGCGAGAAACTCAGTGCGCGGTCGGCGATCGGTGTGGAACGCATCAGCGCCTACAAGACTGTCCGAATACTTCTTGCATTGCGCCAAACAAATTGTGACCGGCCGCGGCCGGTCACATAGCGGGTGAAGTGGTGAGTGCTCGGACACTCAAAACGCCTTCACTTCCGTGCGTATGCAACACGGGCATCCGTAAAGCTCGAATAGTTGCATCCAGGAGTTAAATGAGAGTTCCTTGCACTCGACGATAACGAAGGGCCCTCTGCATGTTTCTCCTGCACTGTAAATTAATAAAATTCCAGGGTTAAAATCCAATCTGCCGATGAAGTCAACTGCAATTAATTTTTATCGCGACATTATTGTCAATTTTCCGAATGATACTTTGATTGCTCAAATGTATTACAACGTTACCGTCCTAAAATGTGGACAGCGACCCCTACCTTCTCACATCTAAGAGCTTCAAATTCGGCAAAGTCGTTTCATGGTCACTATAGAAAAATTCGAGCAGGTGTACTTGTATTTTTTTTCGCTGAAGAATTAGATAAAAGCCTATTCAAAAATGTAAATTAAAATCAATCAACGGTTGATTCAGAGCCCGATGCGGCAGGACCCGACGCACAGTGGATCGAGTCAATGGCAGAGGTCGGACAAGATTTCGAAACTTTAGAATCTCATAACTCCGTTCATACAGCAATCTGAGATTATAAAATTTTCTTCTCGAACCACCCCGTAAATGCTAAAATTTGACGAATTAAACATAAAAATTTGCAATTTTAATCAAAAAATACACGACCTACCTCTCTGATTGACTCAATCCACCGTGCGAAGCTTGCAGCAATTGTGCCTTATGTTGCTGATTGCTCCAGGATCATCGAATCGGGCTGGACTGCGTCCGTAAACAAAAGAAAACCAAATAATGATAAAGTATTTAAAGGAAGTCGGTCTAAATTTTTCGAATAAAACTCCAAGTTAGGAGTTGAAAAAATCAAATAAATGTTTCTTCATAGGTTTTTCTTAACTGTGGCATTTGTGCTTTTAAGCAACCTTCACAAACTTATTTTCTAAAAATGTTATATGTATGGCCAAGCCTGAGAAATCTCTCCCTAGAAAAAAGGATTGGTCGAAAGTGAACCATTTATTGAGGCTTTCATAGGGCCTCAAAAATATCAAGAGGCGACCCGAGAAATTTTTACGACTCCTACGTTACCGCAGTAGGGAAAAACGCCGTTTGAGATTTCAACCGTTGCCAAATTCCCCTTGATGAATCACAAATTTTCGGGCAATTCATAAATATTTTCCTTCCAATTTTTTAAGAAAATTTTATTCGTAATTTGATCTAAATAGTCTGAAAATGTCAAGGAAAAATATTTATATCATTCCTTAAAAATACAAATTTTAGCGAAGGGTATTTGGCAACTCTCGAATGTTCATACGGTGTTTTTCATTAGCGCGGCAGTAATTGGCCTTCGATTTTAACTTCTCCGCACCCTAATTCATTGCTTAGATTGTTAGTGCGAGGTCTTAAAAATATTGTCTCTTGGGGATGCAAACTTTTTTTTTCTTCTTACGTTTGCAGTTAACTGATCGAAGCGGACTTTGAAAACCTTTACCTTTCCGGATGGCCTGGTTGGACAGCTCGGCGTTTCTCAGCGGCACCGTCTGAGATCGTCGCGGCGTTTACCATTCATTCTCTCCTCTCTCCCTTTTACAATAATTGCTCTATAGACTCTTGCATCACGGGGGCTTCCTTGTTGAGCAACCCTAGTTGCCGCCTAGTCTGAAGCACCTAGAGAAGACTTTTTAGTTCTGATGGACTGCACCTCATTGAATGATGCAAAGTCAATATGCCGTTTTCATGATCGTTCCTCAGTCAGAACCATTGCTCAAGTAGGCTCTCTTTGAGGTTTGCAATATGCGATTTAACGACCATGACATTATCCAAAGGACCATTTTATGAATTTTGGGTGATCAACGTAAAGACTCATTCAGAAACGAATCCGTGAATGGAATTGCAATGATTTGGTACTACAAAAAAAATGATTAAAGGAACCTTTGTTTGAAAAATCTTTTCTCCATCAAAATTACAACAAATTTTCAAAGAATCATCTACGGGGGGTTGTCCTATGTCCTATACATGCTGAAAACGTGTCCTATCTTAATTTAAAAGCAAACAAACGTGTTACTTTGCCCATTTTCCTGCGGCTGCTTTGTTTAAGGCAAACCCCTTTTGAATTCAAACAGAGCAAGGATTTTAAGATGCAACTTTAATATACTGAGGTGCAGAATGAAGTTTTTGCAACAGTTTGAAATGAAAGTAGGTTCTTTTTTACCAAAGCAGTATAATGACCATTCAAAAACGTAAAAAAAGTATAATAATTCAAACACTCATCATCATCATCATCACTATTAGGCTTTTCTGGAAGAGAGGGGAAAGCTTGTATACGACTTAACATTAAGCGTTGAAACGCGATGAATAAAACCAGGCAAAAATTACTTCATACTTTTCACGATTACCTATGATTGATCGAATATCGAAAGTGGTCATGTTCGCTGTGATTCACCTGAGGAACATTTTTAACCCACTTGGCAAAAGCGTGGGCAACCCATACTGCCGGTGAGTAAGTGCTGTATGCGGCTGTTTTGTAACGGCCCTATGATACAACTTTCACAGCGCTCAAATGACCTTAAGGTCACTTATTAACATTGCATCCTTCATATAACTCAAACTTTACTTTCTAAGGCGCAGTGCCTCCCCAATCCCAGTGTAACTTCAATTTGGGTGAATGACTTAAAAGTGTCATTGACCTAGATTAATTCCTGGGCAACGAGCACATCCTTAAGAGACGGTTTCCAGTCGAAATGATATTTTTTTTTTCTGTTAGTAAAAACCCAATGCGAATCTTCGAAAACAGTGCCTTTGAAATATTATCCCGCTGCGAGGATGAAATTCCCGCCCAGGCGCAACGCAGGAACTAGATGGTAAAGTATTTAAAAAGTATTTTCAGAAGCTCCGATTTTTCTTTTCGCCCTTCTTTCTAATTTTCTCGGACTCAAGTCAGATATTTCTGCTATCCGCTCAGAAGAATCACTGCCTCGGTGGGATTTTATTGTTGTGTAACACTAAGCGACGTTTCAAAAGTAGTCGACTCTTAAAAAATGTCCATTGGAATTTTTCCCATTCCTGTAACTTCCTTTGACAAACTCTCCTCGGCACGGAAAGATAAACATTTTTTCACTCCAATGAGCTTTGGTTAAATTTGGATTTTATATGCTCTTTCCATTACAAAAAGTTGGTCAAGTTAAATTCCGCCGACACTTATGAACGTTATATATACCCACTTATAATGGTACCTGCATAAGTGCAGTTTTTGGAAAAATTGAGTAATAAATGCTTTCAAGTAAAACCATAGTCGTAATGCATATTCTGTGAAAAATTCGTATTCAAGTTCCAATTTGTAAGCATCAAAAAGTCCGTTTGAGCCTCCTTTCCATAAGGATCCATGTAATTTCGAAACTTCAAACACAGGGTCGGATTAATTAAGGGGGATATAACATATCGACGGTGAAACTACCAAACCACGTATCTCGGTTTGCGACGTCGCAGACTTCCTGTCATACTTTATTTTTTAAATGAAAAACTACTTAACGTCCAGTCTTGAAAATTTCTGTGATTTTTCCTCTTCGTGCGGAGAAAATTCTGTGAAAATTTCAAGGAATGATATTGATTTGGTCTACTTCAAAAAAATAAAATGCGAGCGTAGATTTTTAAACACCGCAAACGAGATACGTGGTTTGGTAGTTTCACCGTCGATATATTTCGAAATCTATAGGGGGTGGCAAATTTTGCATTTTTTTCAAATGTAGGTATAAAAAAAATCACAAACGAGGAAAGGCGACAAAATCTCTAAATTTCTAAGAGTATGCTTGAAAAAAAACACAAGGGATGTAGAGTCCAGAATCTTAAAAACATCGACAAGAAAAAATACTCTTGATTCAATCAGATTTAAGCTTAAATCAAGAACCAAGCCTCTAAATTTGAGCAGATTTCCTTTTGATTTAAGCTTAAATCTGATTGAATCAAGCGTATTTTTTCTTGTCAATGTTTTTAAGAGTCTGGACTCTAGATCCAATGTGTTTTTTCCCCCAGTGTATAGAAATTTCTACTTTTGTCGTCTTTCAGTGATACAAGAAACAGCACCTTTAATTAGTCGAGTTAAGAGAGAAACCAAACACCTAATTTGACCTGGAACGGAGCGGTACGGCGGTCGGTATGAAACGCATAGCGCCTACAAGACTGTATGAATACTTCACGCATTGCGTCCAACACACCGCGGTCAGCGTGAGACGCATAGCGCCTACAAGACTGCGTGAATACTTCACGCATTGCATCAAACACAGTGCGGTCTGCGAGGCGCGGCGGCGGAAGTTAAAATCATCAATCCACATTTATGTTTGTGCTTTCATAATTTTTTCGTTCATTTCTTATGAATGGAAGGCCTTGTCCACACAGAGATAGGTTTACGAAACTTAACTTTCGCGGAAAGTTCCGTGAACTTTTGCTAGTAGTGTTGACAGGACTTTCCCAAAAAATGTGTTCAACACCAGTAAACGCGTCTTATGCACCCCTCCCCTGCTGGTACGTTCATTTGATGGTTTTTATTGATGTTTCTAAACGAAAACGGACTTTGAAAGACATACCAAAAAATTCGTACACCTCGGACCGGTTGAATGGCAAAGTTGAGGGGGGGGGAACTGAATAAATCTGCGTATTAGAAAAAAACATTACAAAAAACAAGCAGGCAAACAAACGAACAAACAAACAAACAAACAAACAAACAAACAATAACAAGCAAACAAACAATAACAAGCAAACAAACAAATTAAACGAGAAAGTAAAAAGACGAAGTGCCTGCTACTTTATTCGATTCAAGTTTATGCCCGTATAGATGAGTTAATTTAAAGTTCCTCGCTTGTTTTATTTGCTCGTGATTTCAGACAGCATTCCTCGGATGCAAGAATGATCGCACTCTCAACGTTTACTTGTTTAGCAAAGGCTTGACTTTATTTTTATAACTTGAACCTCTCGGACATAAATCTGTGGTTATTTTTTTGGATTCTGCGGCCGATTAGGCAAATTCTCGAGGCCGTAATGTGATGACAGAAGCCTGTGGATGAATGTCCTGTTTATTATCAGGCTACAAGAAGAAACGAAGAAACGATAGAAAGAGAAAGAAAGAAAGAAAAGAAAAATGACAAAAAGCATGAATTCTGTGGGGTAGCAATCTGAATGTCGATAGAAGATGGGATTGAAAAAACTGGATTAATGAGTCACTGCTTAACAGGCAAGGCTGGGGGAAAAGGGCGTAAAATAATATTGATGGCAGTGGATATTGTAGCTGCCGTGCTTATTAGAAAGGGCACATCTGCTTGGATTTTTCAGCGTTGTTATGTCCTTTCTGTTAAGCACGGTAGTATTACAAATGAGACCTCATAAGCCACATTAACAATGATTTTGGGTCATGACCCCTATTTCCCACCTAAACAACTGCCTCCTGAAACAGCGAGTTTTTATGCACAAAAAATCGTGAACACGTTTGCTAATTATGTAAGTTGCATGCTTGCACTTCTTTGCAGTTTTGTCTTGTGTATTTTAACAACTCCTCAGCAAAATTTGCAGTGCCTACCCAGTGACCAATCCATAATTTTTCGGTTACGGAATATCGGACTACCGTATTATCAACCTATTATTTTTAATTTTTTTAAATTTGACTTAAGTCTTTTGAAAAAACGAATGAAATTAAATTAAATGAAATATTAAATTCCTCTGTTTAACAACATAAATTTGCACTTCTTGGCGTAATTCTACAGGACCATTTCCATAAATATTAAGGCTGCCTGTAGGTAATAAAACCCAGGAAGCGGCCCTATAAGAGCGCGAAGCGTCCTGTAGGGGTTAGGCCGCGTAGCGGCCAGGGGCTCTGACGTACGCTCCCTGGTATAATGTAGAGACACTGCTTCCCCAGTTCAAGCAAACTGCAATCGGATGGGACAAATGTTGCGTTTGAACGTATCGCTTTTCTTTCGCTTAGTGATAATTGGTTAGCTACATGGTGAAGTAGTAAAAGTAGCGTTTAAACGCTAAGAGATGAATTTCATAGAATTGCGCGATTGCAAAGCAAGTTTTTCAAAGTGGGAAATTGTGGAACAGATTGCTCATCACTTAAATTATTTAGTTATGAGGCGAATCTGAGCAATGTGTCTCCAAAATAACTTTTACACCCTAGGGGAACTGGAAGTGATCTGTTTAATTTCCCTAAGTCGGAAACACCGACTCACTTTTGGGATTATCCTTCCATCTCGTTTTAGCTACAGGTACTCTAGTTTGAGCCTCTTTTCTGACGCTAAAGTAGTAATTTACGAATTGTTATAGCTAACTAAAGTATCTAATAAAGATCTTCAGTTTTTTTTCTTTTTTACCTACTGCGAAACCTGAGCGTGTAAGTTTTTCCAGCTGTTTCGGGGACGGAGCCAAAATTTTCGTATCCACGTTAAAGATTGCAAACACTCGCCTGCATTTTCAGTCTGATCAGTTTGACTAAGACAAACCTTCCGAGGGCATACAATTTGCCGTCTGAATCGGCAACTATTGAAAGGAGTGTCAAGCGCCCAGTTGGACCTGAGCCCATGCACTGTCGCGTCCCAGCGTCGCGCGTCGCGTCTCGGACAATCTCGACACACAATGATGGATTTCATCGCAGTTTTGGGACCAAAAATAAGATTTCGATACAAAACATGAAACCAGATCTCTTAGCCAGGGCCGGATTTACCTACTTGCCGCCCATGGGCCGCCTGTATTTTTCCGCCCCCTTCTCATTCGTTTAGAAACATCAATAGATCGTATTCGACAGTGGTTCGATGTATCGTTTGGTTCAAAACAATAGAACATAACCTCAAACAAAAAATTTAGAATTCGATTCGGAAAAGCTGAAAATGATAAAATTCCTAACAATTTCACTTTTCATTGCCATCTGGTACTCGAGAGAATAAAAATTCGATCATATAAGACCCGTTATACCTTAGATTTCTAAATTGACTTTTGAGGCTGTGGTTACATATTGAACCAATCGATATCAATATGATCTCATCTGTGTGATTTGTCGAATACGATCTATAAAAACCATCAAGTGAACGTGCCGGTGAGGGAGGGGTGTATGAGACGCGTTTACTCGTGAGGCACATTTTTTGTGAAAACCCCGTCAACACTGACAAAAATTCAGTTCCGTAAATCCATCCCTGTTTGGACAAGGCCTTCCATTCATAAAAAACGTACGAAAAAATTATGAAAGAACAAACATAAATGTGGTTAATAATTTTAACTTCCGCCGCTGCGCCGCACCGACCGCACTGTGTTGGCGCAATGCGTGAAGTATTCATGAAGTCTTGTAGGCGCTATGCGTTTCACGCCGACCGCTGCTAACCACACTGTTTGGCGCAATGCGTGAAGTATTCATGTAGACTTCTAGGTGCTATGCGTTTTAGGCCGACTGCTGCTGACCGCAGTGTGTTGGACGCAATGTGTGAAGTATTCATACAGTCTTGTATGCGCTATGCGTTTCATGCCGACCGCCGTACCGCTCCGTTCCAGGTCAAATTGTGTGTTCGGTTTCTCTCTTAACTCGACTAATTAAAGGTGTTGTCTCTTGTATCACCGTAAGACGACAAAATTAGAAATTACTACACTTTCACTCTCAGGAAATGAGAGATTTTGTCGCCTTTTCTCGTTTGTAATTTATTTTCTGAATCCGATTTTTCTCTCTCTTTTTTAATACCTACATTCAAAAAGATTGTAAAATTTGCGCCCCCTACATTTTGCCGCCATGGGCCGCGGCCCATGTGGCCACCCCCTTAATCCGGCCCTGCTCTTAGCGATTGACGAAGTAGGTATTTAAAAGATATATGTGCAGAAATTTTTAAACATTTATTCAGCCCATATAGTCCATGAATGAGAGCGAACGATTGGCCCGCATGGGACTGGCGGCACCGACTTTGAGTGCTAGGATTTCCTCCGGAGTTTGGAGAGCTCCTCAGCCCGTGTCACACGCTCAAAGTGGAGCTCTCAAAGTAGCGTCAGGTGGGGTTGCGTGACCCCACCTGACGCCACTTTGGGAGCTCTACCTTATAGACCGTGGGCCAGCAAGGGGTAACCCTCCCCCCCCCCCCCCCCCCCCCCCCCCCCCCCCCCCCCCCCCCCCCCCCCCCCCCCCCCCCCCCCCCCCCCCCCCCC